>CM033474.1:106292355-106310478 GCA_019447015.1 Hymenochirus boettgeri | reverse complement strand
GATGGGTTCAGTACTGGGTACTGGGCGACGGGTTCAGTACTGGGCGACGGGTTCAGTACTGGGCGATGGGTTCAGTACTGGGTGACAGGTTCAGTACTGGGGGACGGGTTCAGTACTGGAGGACGAGTTCAGTACTGGGCGATGGGTTTAGTACTGGGCGATGGGTTCAGTACAGGGTGACTTGTTCAGTACTGGGCGATGGGGTCAGTACTGGGTGATGGGTTCAGTATAGGGCAATGGGTTGGTTCAGTACAGGGCAATGGGTTCAGTACAGGGCGAAGGGTTTAGTACTGGGTGATGGGTTCAGTACCGGGTGACTTGTTCATTACAGGGTAATGGGTTCAGTACAGAGTGCTGAACCTGCAGCTCTGAGTGGTTGGTTTTAATAAAGTGTACCTTGATAAAAGTGGTCAGTTCAATTACTGGGGTTGCCACCTTTCCTTTAGACTGAAACACTTAGGGCGATCCACTAGTGCGATTGGATTTGCGGTTTGCGATCAGATCTGTGCTCGTGGCGAGTCAGGCATGTAACCGGGGGCCCACTACATGCAACGGTGTCCCTGTGCTATTGAGTGCATGCGATCACCATTTTTTTGTCTGCATTGCAGTTACGCTTGATAGGTACAATTGTGGGCAGCGCAACGCCCATGAACAGAAACGAGCCATGATCAAGCATTATTCGACGAAACGGGTCCTCCCTGGGGCCACAGCCCGAGGAAATGCTAGTTCACTGCATTAAATACTGCGTATGGTAAAACTAAAATCATGCAGCTGCATTACACTTCTAAGGGCTTAGGCCACACAAGTGCGTTTTTCAGGCAATTGCAATTTCCAATTGTATTGAAATCGCAGCATGCACCAAAATTGGTGTATTTGGGTGTGTTGCGATTTACGCAGGCACCAGCAATTTGGTAATGCATGCGTTTTTTGTGCTTCGCATGCGTTTTCATAATGAAAATGGACAAATCGCATGTAAAATCGTGTGCGATTCAGGTGTGTTGCAGTGTGGGCCGTGCCCTAAATGTACATTTCAGCATACACAAACTAATAAAATGTGAGTGCCAAAAAAAAAAAAACCATACAAAGACACAGTTTGCAGAAACGCTCACCAAATATAACGGTTAACAAGTTGCTTCTAAATACATATGAGCAAGGAAATCCGCCTAATAATATTCACTGCTATCTTGATGATTGGCTGGGAGAACTTATTCACTTGCTATCTATGCTGATTGGCTGGGAGACATGGCAGGGGGGACTAGAGTTCAACGTTACAGCAGCTTAGCATCAGGGCCGGATTATAACTTTTTTCTCCCATAGGCCAGCTTACTTCTAAGGCCCCCTACACACCAGTACCATCAGTACCCCTACCTCTGGCAAATTTTAGCCACACCCACTTTATTAGTCACACCCATTTTCTTAGACCACTCCCCATTTCCACAGGTTACGCCCCCAATTTAAAGATAAAACCCATTAAACAGAGGACACTTTTTAAATATGCAGACGCCACTACCCAGTATGCTAATATCAGTGTTTATCTGTATTATTTTATAGCCTGGTGGTATATCTATCTATTTTTCTGTCTGTCGACATGTTGTTATCTTTCTTTCTGTCCATTACTATTGTCTATCTTATCTTTTACTCTTTCTGTCTGTCTGTCTATCTACCTGTCTATCTATTGTTCTATCTGCATCTGTTCATCTACCGGTATATTAATGATATCGTTCTGCTGTCTGTATACCGACTGTCTATCTATCTATATCTTTCTACTGGGTACCATCATCTGTCTGCCTGTGTCACCTATATCTCTATCTTGCCACATACATACGTTAACCACACATATGACACAAAACACCATGCACTGACATAAGACACAAAATACTGGACAACCAAATGACCACACATACTGACGACTTACTGAGACACACACACAGCATACACTTTGACACACACATGCACTAATATACGGGACACAACATGCACTGATACACCACACTTACAGATATACTACACAAAGTTTTGTCCCCCAGGCCCAGGGAACCACTACTGACTAATGTAACTAGCATTACTATCATACCTAGCTTGGCAGGCACTGCACCCTAACTAACCCTTTAGTTGCCTTATGTAACTGTGTACTATCTCTAACTCTGCTGCAGATGAAATTGCAGTGTAACAGTATCAGTCCTTTTCTTCTGCAGTTTCCTCCCCTCCATGCTGGAATCCCCAGGCAGCTCCGTTCTGTAATAGCCCCGCCCCAGTAGGGGCAGGACTGGGAGTCTCCAAATGAGGGTACTAAAGTGTAGTGTCCTTCCGGGTTGGCGTTTTTAGCTTTTAAAATGTAAAGACGCCCAGGAAAAAACGGGGCATGCGGAACAGAGAGGGGTGCCGGGACGCGGAAAGGACGGGTTGGGAGCTATGATTAGTGATGCCATTTATGCCGCCCCTTTTAGTTTGCCGCCCAGGCCACGGGACTATTGTGGCCTAGGGGGAAATCCGGCCCTGCTTAGCATAAGGGGGAACACCAAACAAAGGTTGCTAGTTAGCATGTGCCAGAAGGAGTTTTGGGTTCCCTGGAACCACCAGAAGAGGCCCAACTAGAAGACAGCAGTTGGCATCATAAAATTGCCAATACTCCACCAATTTGTACCAGATCCACTGCTTTATGGAAGGATATGGTAGCATTGGCACACAGTGGGTTACTCTGGTGGTCTGGCACAAGCAGGAAAGGGGCCACAATAAACAGGTTCCACCATAACATGGGCAGCTATCAGGGGTTTCCCTGTCTATGGTGCACCACTTTGAATTATTGACCAGCCTGTATATTGTGTTGTCCTTGTAAGTTGGTGTACACTTATATGTTGCCTCAGAGTTTGTATCCCAATAGGTAAATTCTCTGTCCCAAGATCTGTCCTACCAACCGGTGGAACAGGATCTTATACACAGGATTTTGTGTTGCAGTTGATATCACTCCAAAGCACACCCCACCAATCCACTTCACTTCCTCTCCTCCTACATAGAGAGCAGGGATGTCTTGTATTTATACTCACTGACAGCCCCGCAGGCTGGAGTGGTATATAAGCGCTTGGTGTATATGTCCATACCAATACACAGCATATCCTGTGTAGCAAACAAACTTTTTTGGATAAACAATACTTTCATATGGAGCAGACACAGGGGTGTGGTTTTAAGTTGCCATTGACCCTTCATTTTAAAATAGGGATCTCAGCTCTGTAAGTATGTTTATGTTTTTGTGCTGTAACTAATATAGTCAGTGCTAAATTTTATATACAATTCAGGCTAGGCCACACTGCATGCATTTTTTTTGCGGTTTTTTTTCATATCATTGAAAACGCGTTTTCAGGTGTGTTGAGATTGGTTCCGCATTTTTAAATTGCACGCGCATGCAATACTTAATGAAAAAACGCATGCGCAAACGCAACAAAATGCATGTGATTCCGTGTGCAATTGCATTTGCGTTGCAGGTGCCCTTACCGATAATCATTACATGGTAAACAGTGGATAGTACAGCACATACATATACACCTTCCTATGGGTAATATTCCTATACCCCCCACACTTTGGTAGCTCTAAAAAGTCAATGCATGTTTTATTTGTTGTGTAAACACTATCAGATTTTTCGCTTTCTTTATCATTGTCAGATAAAGTGATACAGGAAGATATTTAAATCGAGGGTTTAGACTTTTTTTTTATCTAATTAATTGTAACCATTGCAATGAGTGTTATAGTTGATTATCCCAACCACCACAATGAATTACAAACTTATGTGCAGAGCTTAATATATCTTGGCCCCTATTTGTAAATGCACGGTATCGCCAATTAGGGATCTGTAGTCTACAATGGTGATTGTTGATTTACGACCGCAAAGAGCGATACCGTGCCTTTATAATATTAGCCCTATTAAATCATACAAAAATTTAAATATGAAAGTTCTCAAGTATTAAAAGTTATTAGAAATACATGGGGTACATATACATGTTTCACTAAGCACTATCGAATATAATGTAAGGCAGACATATCAATCTATAATTTTTTGGTGGTTTGTTTTTAGAAACACTCACTTTATTTTGTTTGTTTATCTATTGTTCTGATTAAATTGATAGAGGACTTAAATCAGGGTTTTGGGTCTTTTGATATTTAATGATTACATTGACAGAGTATTACAGTTCAATAAAAACACAGAACAAATAACTGCTGTGGGGAGAGCTTAAATATATCATCTATCTCTAAATTTCATCAATAGAAAAAAAAAAAACCAAACCAGAGGAAAGACATGACGTTTAATAACGGATATATTGAAGCCATCACCAATTACTCACCCCCCCATTAATCACAGCTGTCACCAGGGAGTTGTTAGAGAGGGGGCACTAGTGCTTAGCTGAGGTCCTTAAAGAATCCAGACTATCGTGCCATGTTTCAATCTTAATAGATTCCATCAGTGCAGAACACGGGTATTGCTTTTTTTTTTTTTTTTTGTTTTTTGTTTCTATGGGAGTAGGAATTGGGGCACAAGGTAACAGACACTTATATAGATTACAGTGAGATGGGATTTAAAGAGGAAGAAAAAGACCCCCACAAAACATACAATAAACATAGAGGCCTTTTACATCAGAAGGTATTCAAAGCATTTCCAAAGAGAACTGTGTACAAAATGACTTTAGGTAAATTGATAGAAATGAATCTCCTGAGAGTTTTTGCAATTTATTTCCATTGTTTATTTTACATAGTTTGAAGATATTTAAATTTGTGTGTGTGATATGCAGGCCTTTCATTTAAACTCAAACTTGTTTGGAGCCCAGTCCCTTAATATATTAATATTGCGAACATGGGAAAAATTGCCACATTTCTTTAAGAATAGTGGGTAGTTTCCGAGACAGGCCAAAGATTTATCATAAAACAGACATCACCTCCTGTCTAGAAACAGAACCTGGATTGTCTCTCCTAAAGGAGTCTTATTTCTTTCTTTTAAGAAGGGAGGGGGCGGTTTTCCATTCAAACTTAAGGGGTGTCAAGTAAAGTAATTTTACTTTCTTAAAGGGTATGTCCACCCTTAAATCTAATTTTAATATAGCCTTCCCCTGGTCCCCCAGCCCCACCGCATCATTTATTTGATCTATCGAAAGTGCCCCAACTTTTACGTTACTCCCCTTTCCTCAGCCACGCTCCGGCCCTGCTTGCGAGAAAATGCAAGCAGAGGGCGGGACCGGCAGTACGTCTTGATGGTGAGCGGCAGCCAATCACAACGCGGCTGCCGTCATTCAGGCAGACGGAGGAAAGAGGGGAGGGTTAAGTAAGAGTTTGTGGAGCTTTCTAAAAATAAAATTTTGCGGTTGGGCTGGGGTGGAAAAAAAAACAGGGGAAGCGCTAATTAAAGGAGGGATAAAGCAGGTGAGCGAGGGAATCCGTGAGAGGGAGGGGGGAGGGGGAGAAGGGCTGCATTTACGCAATGCCCAAACTTTCCTCCCAGAGGCCAGGAGGAGGCAGAGTCCTATAGGACGCTGCTATCTCTCGGTGGGCAGTGTTTGGGGACTTTGGGGGGGGACTACAGGAGAACCCTATGGGAGCTGGATGTAGAAGGATTAAACTAACCAATACATTGTGGGGCAGTAGTTGGGGGGATTAATTTTGGGGTGGACATGCCCTTCATTGTAGTATATCATTCTTTTTCAAATCAAATGAGTCAGTAGTCGTGTGTTACTAGTATAACTTTGTATAATGCAGGGACAGGGCAACCAGTAAGATCTCCAGATGTTTGAAACTCAACTCCCAGTCATTCACCTAAGACAGTGTGCAAAGGGATGCGGAGTTTTGGTTCAAACATTTGGGAGATCTACTGGTTGCCTATCACGACTAATGTAATGTTATGGTGATTTTAATTAAATAGTGATAAGTTACACACATACATATAGACCTTTCTAATGTGTAATAGTGTCTAATAACCACACCTAGCTAGTTGCTCCGAAAAACTCATGCAGTCTCACGATAAAATATAAAATATTTGATAGATACTGTACCTTCGATCAGTACCACGGTAAGATATTTACATCGGGAATGATCCCTGCAGCTCGTTGAAAATTCCGACTGTTCCTGGTTTTAGTTTACTAATAGCGCATATGCGACGGGTCTTGTGACAACTGACCGACGCGGTGGACCGTGCGCAAGGGAAAATAGCCTACCTTCAATCCTGGATCCTGGTCCCAAGTGATTGAAGAACCAGAAGGTACAGGAATAGGTCCTCCTCACGGTCTTCAATCTTGTTTAAGGGAATAGTTACTTTTGTGGTGAACTATTCTAAATCAAAAAGATGAACCAAAATGATTGAATGTCAGGATAATCTAAAAATCCATCACTTTCAGCTGAACTCCACTAAGATAGGTGGAGCATGTGGTGGTGTAATGTGATGGTTTAAGGTGTGGGGTCAGCAGACACTGGGGAGCTTACAGTTCATTGAGGTAACCAGAAATAAGCAAAAAGTGATTGTGAATATGAAGCAGAGCATGATCCCTCCCCAGACACCGCTGCTTGACTTAAAGGGCATCTATACCGAAAAATGGTTATTTGAAATTGGACCCATACTGGAAACTATATTCTTCCAACACCAACTATATCGTGGTTTTGTTGATCATGCACCCTAATTTTCTTTAGATATCCAATCTAAAACTTCTTAATTTCAGCTGTAAATCAAGTTTCCTTGCTCTCAAAAAACTATTTGTTCGTGAGTAGTTTTACTCTAGCTGGAATGGTGAAAGTTCTTGACAGTTGGTTTGTGGGGCAAAAAGTTTTTGGTGGAACGGTATGTCACCCCCTAAAATAGATTTTTAATATTTAGACTCCCCCATGTCCCCAGCCCCAACCGCAGTTTTTTTTTCAAAGCTCCCCAAACTCTACTTACTCTCCCCGACCTCCGCCGCACTGCCGCCCTTGTTGCGAGAATGCAAGAGAGAGGGCGGGAACCGGCGTCGCGTCTGGGATGGATGAGCGGCGCCACTCAGGACAGGCTGCCGGTCATTCAGTGAGCGGAGGAAGGAAAGCGGAGGGTAAGTAAGAGTTTGGGGAGCTTTTGAAAAAAAAAACATGCGGTGGCTGGGGGCATGGAACGCATTCAGGGGGAGCAGCATATTAAGGGGGATAATGCTAGGGGAGGGTAGAGAACGGGAGGGAGAGGAGGGAGGGGGGAGAAGGGCTGCAGGCGCATGGCAAATTATCTACCGGAGGCAAGATGTACAGGCGATTTGAGCCCGCTATCCTCCGGTGGTTAGTTTTGGACTTTGGGGGGGGGGTGGGTTTTACAGGCGGAACCCTATGGAGTGGGATGTGAGGTAAGGATTAACTACACTACATGGTGGGGCCAGTAGTTGGGGGGATATAGTTTGGAGGTGGACATGCCCTTTAAAAAGAGGGAGGGGGGATATGTCAAAACAAAAAACTTAGTTGCTGGATTGAGACATGCAGCAACACACCCAAATCAGAGTAAGTGTACGTTGAAGGATTCAATTATAGTTTAGATGAGCAAGTCATTTTTTTTAGTTATCGGTCCCGTTTAGGCTGAGGGTAGTAAGCTGCATGGCCGGCCAAACATGTCTCCAGATCATAAACCCCATTGAGCAACGTGGAGCATCTTCAATTGTGGTGCAGGAGTGACAAGGTGTCTAATACACCAGACTCCATAAATCTTAGGGAGTGTGAAGAGGATTCAGTGGGCAAACTGTGAAGGCCTCATGAACTCCCATGCCAACGATATTAACAGGCAGTGCGGAAAATAAGTGATGGCAAAAGACAAATAGAACTTTGGCACAATTTGGCTTTTTTTTGAAGTTAGGGGTGTCACCACTTGGTGCAGTGGTTATTAATTAACTAGAAAACCCATGGCACACAAACACCTCACCCGGCTGCGCTCCCTCCACATGTGACGGGGCAATTTGATCAAATACCGCTTCAGCGTGCTATTTATTTTAGGACAGAATTAAGTATCAGTCAGATAATTGTTATCAAGGTGTCATAATATTCAGTTTTGTCCCATGAAAATGTTACAGGAGATTCACATAGATTCTTATTGTTTAAAATGGCCTAATTTTGCCCCAACCAATCAGAAACTTATGTAACATTTGACAAGCTTAAACAGGTGGTTGGTTGGAGGCAAAAATAGCACCATTTTAAACATAAGAAACGTTTTATTGAATAACCCCCGTAGTCTTTAAACTGCCTTGGAGCATGGCACCAATTGGCCTTGCCCCGACCCCAGTATCACATAGACTTTTACATACAGATGTCGTCTACACCAATATGAAAACCAATAAGATCTAATAAGCTGCAGTTGCCTCAGTTTATCTTCCAGCCATACGCGCGGACAAAAGCCTCAGAGAACAATACAAAATAGTTACTGACTTTGTTGTGCTTCTTTTCTGTTGTACTTATTACTGTATCTTGGTGTTGGCTCTGGTGGGTTAGTGACTAATCTAATCTTGTAGAAAGGCAATTCAATGAGGGTTTTCAGGTTAAATTCCCATAGACTAATACATGAAAAAATGTTAATTTTTTTCAGCCATTCCATACTGGCTGTAAACTGCAAAAGTATTATGTTCATTATGGATTAAACAAAAGATATAATTGTGGGGGTGGGGGGGAAAGATTGTTTGCAAACACAACTGTAATTCCAGTTCTATTTTTGAGAGAGGCAATATCAGTGTGCTTATAAACACAACCAAATTAAATACTGATGGTACTTATTTAGTACCGATAAACAAGGGACCAACGACTGGAGTATAAAAAAACAGCCCCAAGAAAGCCCATACATGATACCTACATAAATAAGGCCTATACATAATTTAAAATTAGCCAAAACCAGTAAATGTCATTAAGTAAATGGAGTAAATGTAATCCCCTGAAAGAACAGAATAACGAGAAACTCACTGTGAACGTGCACTGTCTAACCTACTCCTGACTCAGTCACATGCATGGCCTGCCAGTAGCAAGTCCCTGAAAAGGTTTAGGATGGACATGTGCAAAAAAACACCCCCCCCCCCAATGTGTAATGACCCAAACAGTGCAAAAAGAATGCTGTAAATTAAAAACACAAACCCATGATATAAAGAAATTTTACAGCCCCCATTTAAAATGAGAGGTAGATGCAATAATAATTGCTTTCTTATCAACGGGCCTACCTTCGTATCAGTGTAGTGAGTTCAGGCTGTAGTTGTCCTGTTCCAGTAAAGATGGTAGATCAGAAGGTATACCAGGGAATGCTGGGACTTTATTCAAACATCATGGGAGATGTACTCGGTAACCTATCCTTTTAGGTTGATTGAAGTGGTATACATGCAAAATATGACTATGGTGGGTACACATGGGATATTAGTATATGGCCGAAATTTCGTAACTAGACGGACCAAATCACAGTGGTAGCGGCAAAGTAGCGCAGCCGAACAGTTGGCGTGATTTACCAGCGGCCCATTCATCCAATCAAGACGAACGGGCAGATCAATATAGTATGGACGGGGTACCACATCATAAATATTTTTGGACGACCGACCGATACGAATCAGGTTGGGGGTCAAAAATATTGTACGGTGTTGTACTCAGCCTAAGGGAGGAAGTACTTTAAAAACTGTGAAAAACTTTCTCTGAGAATATTAAGATTAGAAAATTGCATGTATACCACTCTAAATGGATGCAAGGGTAAAAAGAGCTTTAATGACTCCACCCCCAAACCTCTATTTGGCAGTAACAATAATTCCAAATATGTCCCTAAGGGCTACCTGACCGGTGCCCTCGATGATCCATTCCTGGGTTATGTCTGTCAGTATAAGTGTGACGTGACGTCACCCAGTTGCATGACAGCCGCGACCAGGAAATAGAGACATCTGTCACAACAGAAAACTCTCGCAACAGGAGCATGGAATGGACCTAGGCAGCGAGCAAAAGGTTCAGGTATATTCCCTTCAAGGGCATATTTGGAAATTATTGTTTAAAGGAGACAACTCAAATCCACAAAGATAATACGTAAAATGAAATAACAATCTGGAAATATTTCCCCCCCAAAACACCAGTGAGCTATAAAATCCACAACTCCCAATAAATGCATTATTATAAAGGCACCCTTTGAAGAAATGAAATACGAGAGACTAGTGTGTATTTGCATTGTTGACACCCACCCAAGTCCGACCACGTCACATGATCCCTGCTTAATGGGGCAATAAAGGGGATTGGCTTAGAACTAATAGTGGTTGGTCAAACTATAAACAGTCCTGTTGTAGCCTCTGATGGGGCATGTGACAAAGAACAGGTGTTTGACCAGACTGTGTGATTCTAGAATGCGTGGTAAAATAAAGCTTGATCCTGTTAGCAACATACATTCTCGTAGCACCATATCAAATGAGAGATGAGGACACCGGTTATGCTGATTTATATCAAGGTGCTCTGCTTCTGATCAGTGTTGTTATGAGGATAGTTGCCCTTTAATGCAAAAGTGGGGTGATTGGGGGGGTGGGGATATTATAGCTTAAGTTATTTTTGCCTTGAACATGCCCTTTTTTTTTATACTTACTGCGTGTAAAAGTCCTCACAGCTTTAAGCAGAGGATTGTACATGCACCAAACCACTAATGCTTTGTTACATTACAGTTGTGAAGCCCCAGAAAGCGATGTGGAGCATTCTCCTAAAACATACACTAAGTAGGGGTGGCCATTCCCTTCCCAAGCACCCCTTGTTTTTATGGTTCTATGTTTGTTAGAAATCTTAATTTGCAATTTATTCACAAACGGAAAAGAAGTTGGAATACTGTTCTTCACGCTACATAAAACAGTACCAGGAAAAGCCCTAGAAGTTTTTAGACCCAACCACCACTGTTTTACTTGGTGCTCCCTGTTCTCCTACCGATCACTAATGAAAACCATTACTGCCAAAAACTGTTCCATGAAATCGTGCATGAAGGTGCTAAAGTTTGATATGGCCATTAACAAATGTCAACCCTACCAGACTTACGCTTCCCTTTGAACCCAGCCAAGTCTTAACAGCATAAGCAAACACTTTCACACGTTCTCCATGCGGTTACCAGGGTCTAAACCCCTTGTGAATAGTCCATATCGTAGTGCATGTAAACATGTGACCTGCAGACGTTGGTTATCTAGAATCTACTCTACTAAGTTTTTACGGCATATGGCATGACATTTAGACGGTATTTTTCTACAAATGTCATACGTGCATTGACACCCTTTCTGCTTATCCCTACGCTTTCCACCCTTTGTCATTGACGTCATGTTACTTCGCCATTCGGTTGTTCTCCGTTTTCCCAACCACTGCTCTATCAGTTCAGGACACGTATTCCAATCATCGATTTAAATGTCTGACATGTCATGCCAATAATATAAGAATAATCTCGAGCCAATATGTCAAATGTGAATAAAGTCTCTTTGGGCCAATACGTCATCTCCATAACCCTGCTTACTTAGGACCTTTGTATCTTACGCATGCACCCGGGGAAAACTCTAGCCAGCTCCTAAAGAAAACACCCAATAAAAAAAAGTAAGCGGCGCTGTATAGATCAAAGTCAAAGAAATTGCCCTTATAAACTCTTCTTCATTTCCATTCTTCCACACATGATGGTATCATGCTCGCCTTCAGAGCTTCACAGCTCTCGTCAGACTAAGGGCGTCAAACAAAACTGCACAACACATTTACCATTCTCAAATGCAGGCATCTCCCCTGACAGCTGGAAGGCAGGCTCTTTTGCTAGCACAACCCAGTTTAAGCAACAAGGCAACATCCTGAAACAAGTCTCTATTTCAAATTCATGTATTCAGCCAATGGGTTTTAAAAAACGGATTTATCCATCAGTTCAAGATTAAACCGGTGACATGGTATCTAAGTGTATCATTCATGCCGGCAAGGAAACATAAAATGGGTCCAGGGTATCACAGTATTTACTATAGAATTGAAAAAAGCCAAAACAAAAACCAAAAACGCTTTTCATTGGCTTCTTTACCTGGTGATATTTCCAAGATTTTCCTGTACCCTCCAAGGATTGCAGAAGCTGAACCTCTCCCCATTCCTTAAATCACATGGCGGCCAATGTAACACGAGAGCGCTATCAGGTATTTGTGTCACTTAAGCTCAATGAACCAAGGGTTAAGCGGCTTTAAGCACACAATAACCACTAAACCAGAGAGGAAACTGAGCCAAATGCCGGTCCTTTAGGGCCTAACTTTCAATCTGCACAGCACAATAGTTGCCCGTTAAGATGCTCGGAATGGTTCTGACACCAGTTGCATGCAACTTAGAGACCGCATCGGTAGGCATACCTAAAGCGGGGAAAGAGGCGATGCCCAATTACCATATATCCTCGAGTATAAACTGTGATTATAAACCGAGCCTGGTATTACTTTTAACTGAAACTAGGAAACTGCTGACTCGAGTATAAACAGGGGTTGGACTTCTCCCATAGGAAGCCCCCATGAATGTCCACAGACAGCCCCATAGAAAGTCCCATTACACAGATGTGCCCTACATACCACTCTCCCTCGAGTAGCCTGAACACTTAAGATCATTTGTCCTTGTGCCTACTGGGCACTAGTTAAAGCCATGCGAAACTAAAAGAGTCGTACGGTTCAGCAGAAAAGTGCTACCAGACAATGCTCGCTAAAAACCCGTGACCAATCAACGATAATTGTACTAGGTGATAAAGGAGATTAGTTGATGACTGAAGCAGTTTGCTAGAATGAAAACTATAAATTGGAACAGCAGGAAGGAATGATGATAATTGTCAGTGAAAGCTCAATTGCTACGAGACCCGATCACAAGGAGCTACTTAACAGTTAAAACGGTTTTCTGAGATCATAAGTATGGACTACGGAGTCTATAACATTTGATCAGAAAACACAAAGGCCGTGCCAGTGGTACTTTAAAGTGGATAGAAGAATAGGAATGCCATTTGTCTGAAGCCACAATTCAACCATCGAGAATTTGGAAAAGACGTGTCAATAGACATGTAGGAAACAACATCCCTACCCCCCTATAATAAAATGTGCATAGCATGACAAAATGAAATTCGTTTTGTGTGCCGGAAACACAAGTGAACACACCATCCCCCCACTGTGCCCGCTGAGATCTAGCCAACACCACAATATGCACCTTAAAGGCAACAGCGGGGCAAGGGCACCAAAGCCTCCTGTGAAGCTCAAATTGACTCCACCTACCATATACCCAACGTGGTGTTTGTCAAGATGTAACATGAGTAATTTGTGAAGAAAGCTAAAAAGTACAACCAGTAACACTCCAAATGGCCACTCAACGTATGACTATTGCAGTCCAGCACGAACACAATAAGCAAATGTTGCTATGTCCACCCCCTTGCCCGCAAGAACAGTCTGAGTGAAACCTCCATCTATACCCATCTAACGAAACCACAACATAACCAAGACGCGGCATCAGGTCCCGGCAAATTAGCCTGGCGTGGCAGCTTAGTAATGATGGGACCTTGACTACGCTCAGATGAGACCAAATGATCTTTCCCGAAAATAAAGTTACATGCAGACATCTTGTTTATCGTAAGGCACAAAACTTAGAAATAGCCAGAACAGTTTAACTATTTACTACAGTCTCAATTGCCTCGCGTTAACAGAGTACTGGCTAGGGGCCTGGAACTATGCCCATTCCTAATTCAGATACATCTGGATCCCTTCTACCATTTCAAAAGATCATAACACCCAATTAAACAGTCCAATACAGCATGTCCGTTCGGTGCTTGTATGATAGCTGGACAGATTACAACAGAACAGCTCAACACAGACATTCTAGCAGTTCACAGACATTAAATCTACGTATGTCAGTCCACACCGATTAAAGGAACTTCAGATAACACCCGGTCCCCCAAAGTACACACGGTGAGACTAAACTAATTTACGACTACCTTGTCTTGACACCCCCACATCATTTGCTACGATAATGTATAAATATGCAGTATGGTATTGATCGATTCTCACTATGATTAACTCAATTAAACAACTGTCATTCAGCCTTATATAAATGTCTCTTTGAGATGTATATCCACAACACCGCATATAAAATTTTCAGAAAGCCCAGAATCAATATTACTGACTTGTCAGCGTTCATCAGCTCATAGGCCGGCCTCGTGCCGTTCCTCGCTGAGACACAGCGGTGCCGGACCTTCAAATGACGAGAAGGAACCCTAATTGCCCCTAACCGTCTGGCTTTCTGTAAAAATTTGTTATGCAGTTGGGCTGGATAGCTAATCAGGTATGGGCCAAGGAGGATGATGGTACCAGAGGGATATTGCACATTAACGAGGAAGGGAGGGGCCGACCATGTCAGTAAACTGTGCTATGTCCAAACTTCCCCAGACCGCAGAATAGATTCAGACAGGTCCAGCTTTATTGACTTCTACTCCTCACGGTGCCAGTTGGCGGACTCTCTGCAACAGCGCCGTGCCGGCCGCGCGGCGGAGAGAGGTACAGGTAAGACAGCTTGGAGCTGTTCAATGAATTTTATAACACCGGTGGGGCATTGGGGACTATATTCATATGGGAGGCTGGACTGCCTGTGGAGGATAAAGCACTATACGAAGGTAAGCCAAGGGAGGGAGATTAGGTGCTGCAGCGCATGTACATTCCAGAAGATGGTCGGTCCTTGATCTTTTTGTGTTCCCCGTTTGGATTGCGGGTTTTTTTTTTTTTTTTTTTTTTTTTTTTTTTTTTTTTTTTTTGCCTTGGTGCGCTCCAGACTGATTTTACTATGGAGCCTGGCGATTATCCCATGACTTTGTTTTTTTTTTTTTTTCTTGGAATATTTCCCTTTATCTACTTATGGGAGGTGAGCATTAGTAAGAGACTTGTTTAAGTACCAATGCCCTCCCTAAATATTTCAGTACTTTTTTGCCCCAAAGACGATGGCTCCTGGAATTCCACGACAAGTATTGCCACTTAATTTATCCAATACCCTTCACTGTCGATGAGCACTTACAATAAGCCAGCGTAAGCAACTTCAATCAGTGCTTGCATGGGTGTCCCCTCAAGAAGCATTGACAGTACTTGTCATGATCAACCAGTTGATGGAACATATTTTTTTTATACATTTTCAAATTATTTGTATGAATTATTGTATGCAGGGGGTTCATGAGCAGGACAATTGGTTTCGAGAGCGGGGTCCTCACAGATAAAAGGTTGAGAAACACTGCCTTCTGAAATGCTTACCAGGGCTTAAAAAAAAATCTCACAAGCAGAGGTATGATTTTTTAAAACATTTTCCGGTTATCACTAAGATTATTTATTCCCATAAATTAAAAGGGGTATGTACAGGCATCCAATGATTAAAGGACAAGTTCATCTCTCAAATAAAAAAGAGCCAATACAGGTAAATCACCCTCAACCTGAAATAGCTTAGAAATCTGAGAGATGTAAACTAATCCAAAAAGCTGCATGATGTTCTGTTTCCCTCCTTTGCTTCCTGGATCTCCAGTAAGCAGCTGTCGATATGGTTTAACAATAACAAGCACAGGACGCTGACTGAAGTTATGTCCCCTAGCTGCATAATCTAGAAGGTAAAGCTTCTAAAAAGCTTAAGAGCTTAAAACAGGAGGAAAAACCAGAAACCTCATTCTAGGGGAACACACATGGGACATAAACATCTTAAAATATGCTTACACCGATGCCAGAAGGAACGCTTGAAAAAAATATAGATATTTATATACACAGTTAAAATCCTCTTTTTTACTCTTTAAAGTTAGTTACTTTAACATTGTTCCCAATAGGACATTGAAACAAGATCTCCATTCACCATCCAAAACATTAAATCCCCACGATCCCACAGCAGTAAGAGCCTCCCCTTGCATTTCAGAGTTAACAAGTGACACCTGGTACCTAAATAACTTCCCCCCATTTCCACTTTCTATTTAGTGGGCAAGGTTCTATCACACAACCCATCATTCATTTAACACGTACCCGACAGGGAATGGCTTGAATTCCCCACAACACGAAGAACCATTCCAGTGTAAACGAGGTCTCTCTGCTCAGTCAGCCCCTACCACCCCCTCCCTTCCCTATTTCCACGGCAGGGCACATCTTCCTCCATCATTCCTCCCCCTGTCAATCGCTCACAGTCAGGCCCTCAGCAAGGGACTTTCCATATCACTAGACTGCGGCCGCGATGATCTGCACAATGTATCAATGAACAGCTGAGAGTTTATGGGAGAAGAAACATCACCCTGGTTCGTCCTGTGCTGGTAATCATGCTCGCCTAGCGCCCTCTGTACTCGACACAGCCCTGACGCGCTACGTAGACGAAGGGCCAAGGAAGTTTGAGACGACTGCCCACCCTGACGTTAAACAATTCGAGTAAACGCCAGCTAACTCCTCCCACTTCCAGCTTTAAATGAAGCGCGTTGAAAACCGCTTCGCCCGTACTTCCAGGTAAGCACAAACTAAGCGATGTCCTAACCCTCTACTATCCGTATAAGGAAGGGAAGGGACGCTGCAACCAGTAGTGCCTGGCTTTATAATGGACGTATTGTATAATGATTGGACAATTTGACAAGATGGTGTTCAAAATGATGTCGTTGGAGCGAGTGACGTTTGTGTGCAGCCTAAACAGAGAAGGAGGGTGCAGTATGGAGTTTGGTTGCTCTGTGCTGTATGGTGGTATAATTGTGTTTTGTTTTATTGGTGTCCCAGTCTTGTCATCCTTATTAAAATAATCCGGATTAACAGTATGCGATGGGTTCAGTAAAGGGTGACTTGTCATTACTGGGTTAATGGGTTCAGTTACAGGGCGATAGGTTCAGTACAGGGTGAGGAGGTTAGTACTGGGTGAGGGTTTAGTACCGGGGTGACTTGTTCTATTACAGGGTAATGGGGTTCAGTACAGAGCGATTGGGTCAGTCCGGGTGAAGGGTTTGTATTGGGTTATGGGTTCAGTACGGGTGATTGTTCATTACTGGGATGGGTTCAGTACAGGGCGAAGGGTTCAGTACAGGGTGGGGTCATTACTGGGAAAGGGTTTAGTACTGGGGAGGGATTCAGTACAGGGCGATGGGTTGGTTCAGTACAGGGCGATCGGGTTCAGTACAGGGAGGAAGGGTTTAGTACGGGTACTTGTATTACAGGGTAATGGGGTCGTACAAGACGGATGGTTAAGTTACTGGGTGAAGAGTGAGTATTGGGTGATGGGTCAGTTACCGGGTGACTTGTTCATTACTGGGTGATGGGTTCAGACAGGCGATGGGTTCAGTACAGGGCGATGGGTTCAGTACGGGGCGATGGGTTCAGTACAGGGGATGGGTTCAGTACAGGGCCGATGGTTCAGTACAGGGCGATGGGTTCAGTTCGGGCGCGGGTTAGTACCGAGTTGATGGGTTCAGGACCGGGAGACTTGGTCATAGGGTGATGGGTTCAGTACAGGCGACGGTGGGTTCATTACAGGCGGTGGGTTAAGACAGGGTGACGGGTTCATTAATGGGTGATGGGTTCAGTCTAGGGCGATGGGTTGGTTCAGTACAGGGCCGAGGGCTTCCGTACAGGGCGATGGGATTCAGTACTGGGTGACTGTTCTTTACTGGGTGCGGGGTTCACGTAAGGGTGGCGATGGGTCTGTAATGGAGTGGATGGGTCGTACTGGGTAAGGGTTCAGTAAAGAGTGAGGGGTTTCAGTAGGGGGATGGGTTCAGTATCAGCCGGTGACGTGTGTTCATTACTGGATAATGGGTTCAGTAAAGAGTGATGGGTCCGTAATGGGTGATGGGTTCAGACAGGGTGAGGGGTTTGTTACGGGTAAAGGGTTCAGTACAGGCGATGGGTTGGTTCAGTACAGGGGGGGGTTGTACTGGGCGATGGGGATTAGTCAGGGTGACATGTTCATTAGTGGGTGTTGGGTCCAGTGCAGGGCGCTGGTTCAGTACAGGGTGAACTTGTTTAGTATGGGCGATGCGGTTCCATACTGGCTGATGGGTTCCGTACAGGGAGATGGGTTCTGTAAGGGCTACGCGTTCTGTACAGGGGATACGGGTCTGACAGGGATACGGGTTCTGTACAGGGATACGGGTTCGTACTGGGCGACGGGTCTGTCCTGGGCGAGGGTTCAGTACTGGCGACGGTTCGTCTGGGT
>CM033474.1:106272130-106292111 GCA_019447015.1 Hymenochirus boettgeri | reverse complement strand
ACAGAACCCATCGCCACCCTGTACTGAACCCATCACCCAGTAAGGAACACGTCACCCAGTACTGAAACCATCCCTGTACGGAAGCCATCGCCCTGTACTGAACAACCCATCGCCCTATACTGACGCCATCGGCCATAATGAAACCCGTCACCTTACTTAACCCCCGCCCTGTAATTACCAACCCTCGCCCTTACTGAACCATCACCCATAATGAACAGTCCCCCGGTACTGAACCCTACCCGGTACTTAAACCATCGCCCGGAACTGAACCCATCACCCTGGACGAACCCATCGCCCTGGTCCTGCACCCACGCCCTGTACTGAACCCCTCGCCCTGTACGAACCCTTCGCCCTTACTAACCCATCCCCAGTAATGCACAATCACCCGTACTGAACCTCACCCAATACTAAACTCCTTCACGCCGTACTTGAACCCATCGCCTGTACTGAACCCATTACCTGTAATGAACAAGTCACCCAGTACTAACCCTTCGCCCGGTACTGAACCCTCGCCCTGTACGGAACCAACCCATCGCCCTGTACTGAACCCATCACCAGTCTAAACCCTTTGCCCAGTACTGAACCCATCACCCTGTACTGAACCCATCACCCAGTAATGAACAAGTCACCGTACTGAACCCATCACCCAATACTAACCCTTCACCCAGTAACTGAACCCATCGAGTACCGGGTGACTTGTTCATTACAGGGTAATGGGTTCAGTACAGAGCGATGGGTTCAGTACTGGGTGAAGGGTTTAGTATTGGGTGATGGGTTCAGTACCGGGTGACTTGTTCATTACTGGGTGATGGGTTCAGTACAGGGTGATGGGTTCAGTACTGGGCAAAGGGTTTAGTACTGGGTGATGGGTTCAGTACAGGGCGAAGGGTTCAGTACAGGGTGATGGGTTCAGTTCCGGGCTATGGGTTTAGTACCGGGGGACTTGTTCATTACTGGGTGATGGGTTCAGTACAGGGCGAAGGGTTGGGTTCATTACAGGGCGGTGGGTTGCCACCCTAAATCTAATTTAATATAGCATTCCCTGGTCCCCCAAGCCCCAACCGTCATCATTTATTTATCTATCGAAAGTGCCCCCAACTTTACGTACCTCCCTTTCCTCAGCCACGTCCCGGCCCTGCTTGCGAGAAAATGCAAGCAGAGGGGGGACACGGCAGTACGTCTTGATGGTGAGCGGCAGCAATCACAGACGCGGCTGACGGTCATTCAGGCAGAGGAGGAAAGAGGGGAGGGAAGTAAGAGTTTGTGGAGCTTTCTAAAAATAAAAATTTGCGTTGGCTGGGGTGACAGGGGGAAGCGCAATTAAAGGGGCGATAAAGCAGGTGAGCGGGAATCCGTGAGAGGGAGGGGGGAGGGGGAGAAGGGCTGCATTTACGCAATGCCCCAAACTCTCCCAGAGCAGGGAGGAGGTCGAGTCCCATATGGACGCTGCTAGTCTTCTGGTGGTGGCATTTTGGGGACTTGGGGGGGGACTACAGGAGAACCCTAGGAGCGGATGTAGTAAGGATTAAACACAATACATTGTGGGGCAGTAGTGGGGGGATTATATTTTGGGGGGACATGCCCTTCATTGTAGTATACATTCTTTTTCAAACAAATGAGCTCAGTAGTCCGTAGTGTTAGTAGTACTATACTTTGTATAATGCAGGGACAGGGCAACCAGTAAGATCTCCAGATGTTTTGAAACTTCAACTCCCAGTATTCACTAAGGACAGTGTGCAAAGTGGATGCGGAGTTTTGGTTCAAACATCTTGAGGATCTACTGGTTGCCTATCACGACAATGTAACTGGTTATGGTGATTTTAATAAATAGTTGATTAAGTACCACACAAATATAGACCTTTCATAATGTGTAATAGTGTTCTATAAACCAACCTAGCTGTTGTCCTAAAAAACTCAATGCAGTCTCACGCAAAAATTAAAATATTTATAGATACTGACCTCGATCAGTAGCCAGGTAAGTATATTACTCGGGAAAGATCCCTGCAGCTCGTTGAAAAAATTGCCGACTGTTCCTGGTTTTTTGTTTACTATATAGCGCATATGCGACGGGTCTTGTGACAACTGAGCCGACGGTGTGGACGTGCGCAAGTGGTAAATATACCTACCTGCAATCCTGGATCCTGGTCCCAGTGATTGAAGAACCGAAGGTACGAATAGGTCCTTACCTCACGGTTCTTCAATTCTTGCTTTAGAATAGTTACTTTTGTGTGAACATTTCCTACAATCAAAAAGATGAACCAAAAATGATTAGAATGTCAGGATAATCTAAAAATCCAATCACTTTCAGTGAACCCACTAAGGATAGGTGGAGCATGGTGGTGGATGTAATGTGATGGTTTTAAGGCTGTGGAGGTCAGGCAGGGACCACTGGGAGCTACAGTCATGAGGGTGGGTAACCAGAAATAGAGCAAAAAGTATTGTGATATATGAAGCAGAGCATGATCCCTCCCCAGACACCGCCTGCTGATAAAGGGCAATCTATACCGAAAAATGGTATTTGAAATTGACCCATACTGGAAACATATTTCTTCCCAACACCAACTATATCTGGTTTTTGTGATCTGGCACCCTAAATTTCCTTTTAGATATCCAATCTAAAACTCTTAATTTCAGCTGTCAATCAAGTTTCCTTGCTCTCAAAAAACTATTTGTTTGTGAGTAGTTTTACTCGCTGGAATGGTGACAGTTTTTGACAGTTGGTTTGTGGGGGCAAAAAGTTTGTGGACGGTATGTCACCCCCTAAAATAGATTTTAATATTTAGATTCCCCCATGTCCCCAGCCCCAACCGCCAGGTTTTTTTCCCAAACGCTCCCCAAACTCTACTACTCCCACTCGACCTCCGCGCACTGCCGCCCTTGCTTGCGAGAATGCAAGCAGAGGGGCGGGAACCGGCGTCGCGTTGGGATTGGCTGAGCGGCGGCCACTCAGGACGCGGCTGCCGGTCATAAGTGAGCGGAGGAAAGCGGAGGGTAGTAAGGAGTTTGGGAGCTTTTGAAAAAAAAAACATGCGGTGGGGCTGGGGGACCATGGACCCACGCCCCACTTCCACGCATTTGCGGGAGCAGATATAAGGGGGATAATGCTAGGGGAGGGCTAGAGAACGGCGAGGGAGAGGAGGGAGGGGGGAGAAGGGCTGCAGGCGCATGCAAATATCTACCGAGGCAAGATTACAGGCAGAGCCCGCTATCCTCCGGTGGTTAGGTTTGGACTTTGGGGGGGGGGGGGTTTTACAGGCGGAACCCTATGGAGTGGGATGTGAGGTAGATTAACTACACTACATGGTGGGGCCAGTAGTTGGGGGGATATAGTTTGGCGGTGGAACATTGCCCTTTAAAGAGGGAGGGGGGATACTGCTCTAAACCCCAAAATGTAGTTGCTGGATTGAGACATGCTAGCAACCACACCCAAATCAGAGTAAGTGATACGTACATGTATTCAATTATAGTTTAAGATGAGCATAAGTCATTTTTTAGTATCGGTCCCGTTAGTGCTGGAGGGTAGGGTAAGCTTGCATGGCCGGCCCCAAACCTGTCTCCAGATCTAAACCCCATGAGCAACGTGGAGCATCTTCATGATGTGCAGGAGTGAAAGGTGTCTAAATCAACCAGACTCACTAATATCTTAGGGAGTGTGAAGAGGATTCCAGTGGGCAAACTGTGAAGGCCTCATGAACCTCCCATGCCCAACGATATAAAGGCAGTGCGGAAAATAAGGATGGCCAAAGACAAATAGACACTTGGCACCAATTTGGCCTTTTTTTTGAATGTTAGGGGTGTCACCACTTTGGTGCAGTGGTTATTACATTTAACTAGGGAAAACCCATGGCACACAAACACCTCACCCGGCTGCGCATCCTCCACATGTGAGCTGGGGGCAATTTGATCAAATAGTCCGTGCAATTACAGCTGTGTACTGATTTACTTTTTTAAGGGACAGCCAAATTTAGACAGTATACAAGATGTAAACAGACTAAAACATTGTTATCAAGGTGTCATAATATTCAGTTTTGTCCCATTGAAAATGGACAGGAGATTCACATAGAATTTCTTATTGTTTAAAATTGAGCCTAATTTTGCCCCAACCAATCAGAACTTATGTAACATTTGAAAGACTTAACATGGTTGGTTGGTTGGTTGTGAGGCAAAAATAGCAATTTTAAACAATAAGAAACGTTTTATTGAATAACCCCGTAGTCTTTAACTGCCTTTGGAGCATGGGCACCAATTGGCCTTTGCCCCGACCCCAGTATTCACATAGACTTTTAATACAGATTGTCGTTACACCAATATGAAAACCAATAAGAATACATAATAAGCTGCAGTTAGCCGCAGTTTATCTTCCAGCCATACGCGCGGACAAAAGCCTACAGAGAACAATCAAAATAGTTACGACTTTGTTGTGCTCTTTTCTGTGTGTACTTATTACTGTATTTGTGTTGGCTCGGTGGGTTAGTGACTAATCTAGGATTTTAGAAGGATATTCAATGAGGGTTTCAGGTTAAATTCCCCATAGACTAAAACATGAAAAAATGTAATTTTTTTCAGCCATTCCATACTGGCTCGTAAACTGCAAAGTATTTTCATTTATGGATTAAAAACAAAAGATATAATTGGGGGGTGGGTGGTGAAAGATTGTTTGCAAACACAACTGAAATTCAGTCTATTTTTGAGAGAGGCAATATCAGGTGCTATAAACACAACCAAATTAAATACTGAAGGTACTTATTTAGACCGATAAACAAGGGGAAAACGACTGGAGTATAAAAAAATACAGCCCCAAGAAACTCATACATGATACATACATAAATAAGGCTCAACATAATTGTAAAATTAGCCACCCCAGAAATGTCATTTAAAGTAAATGGAGTAAATGTAATCCCCTGAAGAAAAGAATAAGAAGAAACTCACTGTGAACGTGCACTGTCTAACCCTACTCCTGACTCAGTCACAATGCATGGCCTGCCAGGTAGCAAGTCCCTGAAAAGGTTTAGGAGGGACATGTGCAAAAAAACACCCCCCTCCCCCCCCCCCCCCCCGCAATGGTAATGACCAAACAGTGCCATAAAAGAATGCTGTAAATTTAAAAACACAAACCCCATGATATAAGGGAAATTTTACACGCCCCCATTAAATGAGAGGTACGATGCAAATAAAATGCTTTCTCTCAACGGGCCTACCTTCGTATCAGTGTAGTGAGTCAGGCGTGAGTTGTCCGTTCCAGTAAAGATGTAGATTCAGAAGGTATACCAGGGAATGCTTGGACTTTATTTCAAACATCTGGGAGATTTACTCGGTAAACCTATTCCTTTTAGGTGAATTGAAGTGGTATACATGCAAAATATGACTATGGTGGGTACACATGGGAGATAGTAATGGCCGAAATTTCGTCAACTAGCCGGACCAAATCACAGTGGTAGCGGCAAATAGCTGCAGCCGACAGTTGGCGTGATTTACCAGCGGCCCATTCATCCAATCAAGACGAAGGGCAGACTCAATATAGTAATGGACGTTGGTACCACATCATACAATATTTTATGGACGACCGACCGATACAGAATCAGGTTGGGGGTCAAAAAATATTGTACGGTGTTGTACTCAGCTAAGGAAAGTACTTTAAAACTGGTGAAAACTTTCCTGCGAAATATTAAGATTAGAAATGCATGTATACCAATTCTAAATGCATGCCAAGGGAAAAAAGCTTTAATGATCTCCACCCCCCCAAACCTTACTTTTGCATTAACAATAAGTTCCAAATATGTCCCTAAAGGGCTTACCTGACCCGGTGCCCTCGATGAGCCACTTCCTGGTTAGTCTGTCAGTATAAGTGTGACGTGACGTCAGCCCAGTTGCATGACAGCCGCGACCAGGAAATAGAGAATTGTCACAACAGAAAACTCTCGCAACAGGAGCTGGAATGGACCTAGGCATCGAGGCCACAAGGTTCGGTAATTCCTTCAAGGGCATATTTGGAAAATTATTGTTTAAAGGAGAAACTAAATCCACAATATAATACGTAAAATGAAATAAAATCTAAATATTTCCCCCCCCCCAAAACACCAGTGGCTATAAAATCCACACTCCCAATAAATGCATTATTATAAATGGCCCCTTCTGAAGAAATGAATACGAGAATAGTGTGTATTTGCACTTTTCGACCACCCACCCTTCCGACCACGTCACATGATCCCTGCTTAAGGGACAATAAAGGGGATTGGCGTTAGAATAATAGTGGTTGGTCAACTATAAACTAGTCCCTGTTGTAGCCTCTGATTGGGGCATGTGCAAAGACAGGTGTTTGACCCAGACTGTGTGATCTAGAATGCTGGTAAATAAAGCTTGATCCTGTTAGCCAACATACATTTTCTCGTACACCCATATCACAATGAGAGATGAGGACACCGGTTATGCTGTTATATCAAGGTGTTGCATTCTGATCAGTGTTGTTATGAGTGAAGTTGCCCTTTAATGCAAAAGTGGGGTGATTGGGGGGTGGAGGATACTTTAAGCTTAAGTTATTTTTGCCTTGAACAGCCCCGTCATACCTTACGCTGTTAAAGTCCTCACCGCTTTCAGCCAGGAGATTGTACTGCACCAAACCCCTTAATGCTTTGTTACAGTACAGTGTGCAAAGCCCCAGAAACGCGCTGTGGGCATTCTCCTAAAACCTACACTAAGTAGGGTGGCCATTCCGCCCCTTCCCGCCACCCCTTTGCTTTTTAGGTCATCTTTTTGCTTAGAAATCTAATTGCATTTTCTCACAAAACGAAAAGAAGTTGAAATTACTGTTCTCACGCTACTAAACAGTACAGGAAAAGCCTCTAGAATGTTTTAGTAGGGAAACCCCCCACACAACACCAACCTGTTTTAGTTCCTTGGTGCTCCCCTGCTTCTCCTACCGGATCACTAATGAAACCCATTACTGCCAAAAACTGTTCCATGAAATGTGCATGAAGGTGCTAAAGTTGAATATGGGCCAGTTAACAAATGTAACAAATACCAGAACTAACGTCATTTGAAAACCAAAGCCAAGTCTTAACAGCCAACACGAAACATTTCAACACGTATCTCCTGCGTTAGCAACAGGGTCCTAAACCCTTGTGAATAGTAAATATCGTTAGTGCATGTAAAAAATGTGACTAGACTGTTTGTATTAGAATTATATAACTAAGTTTTTAGGCATATGAGCATGACATTTAAGGTATTTTTGTACTACAAATGTCAATAGTGCATGTGAAACACTTCTGATTTAAATCTAGCTTTACACACTTTGTCATTGAGTCAATAGGTTTTCCATCCTTCAGCCAACACACATTTTATCAGTTCTAGGAACGTTTCGCAAACATGTATATTTAAAGTTAGAGCAATGTACATACCTAATAAATATTAATAGAATGTAAAAATGCCTCAATGATGCCCAATAGATTCAAACTGTGAAAATCTAAAGTCTCTTTCGGGCCAAATACGTCATCTCCATAAAACTGCATTACATTAGGACCTTTGTAATCTTACGCATGCACAGGCGAAACTCTAGCCAGCTCCTCACGGAAAACACCCAATAAAAAAAAGTAAGCAGGCGCTAGTATAGATCAAAGTCAAAGAAATTGCACCGTTAAAACTCTTCTTATTTCCATCTCTTCCAACACGATGGGTATCATGCTCGCCTTTCAGAGCTTCACAGTCTCCTTCAGACATCAGGCGCAAACAATAACTGCCACACCATTTCCAATTCTCAAATGCAGGCATCTCCCCTGACAGCGGCAGGCAGGGCCTTTTGCTAGCACAACCCAGTTTAAGCAACAAGGCACATCCTGAAACAAGTCTCTATTTCAATTTATGTTAATTCAGCCAATGGGTTTTAAAAAACGGATTTAACCATCAGTTAAAGATTTAAACCGGTGACATGGTATTCTCCTAAGGTATCATTCATGCCGCAAGGGGAAAACAGTAAAAATGGGTGCCAGAAGTGTATCCACAGTATTTACTAAGACTGAAAAAAGCCAACAACAAAAACCAAAAATCCTTTTCATGCTGGCTTCTTGCCACCGGGATGATATTTCCAAGCTTTTCCTGTACCGCTCAAGGATATGCAGAAGCTGAATTTCCCTCTCCCCCCACCACTTCCTTTAAAAGCCACATGGCGGCAATGTAAAGCGACCGAGACGCTATCAGGTATTTGGTCCTTAAGCTCAATGAACCAAGGGTTAAGGCGCTTTAAGCCACAAATAACCACTAAACCAGAGAGGAAACTGAGCCAATGGCCCCTGGCTCCTTAGGGCTAACTTTCAATTCTGCAACGCACCACATAGTTGGACCCCGTTAAGACTGCCGGAACTCGGTTCGACACCAGTTGGAGCACTTAGAGACGCAATCGGCTAGGCATCACTAAAGGGGCGGAGGCGATCGCCCACTTACAATATATCCTCGAGTATAAACTGTAAGAATTATAAACCGACGCCCCGGTACTTACTTTTAACTGAAAACCTAGGAAAACTGCTGCCTCGATATAACAGGGGTGGACTTCTCATAGGAAGCCCCCATCGAATGTCCAAACAGACGCCCCATAGAAAGTCCCATTACACAGATGTGCCCTACTACCCAGAACTCATGCCCCCGTAGCTAGCTGAACACTTAAGTCATTTTGTCCTATGGCCTCTGCATATTGGGCTGAGCTGAGTGCCGCAGCACAACCAATTCGCTAACCCCTGACCCTCCGAGTACATTCTCTGTGTTAACAGGTTATACAGCTTTCGTTTTTCCAGGGCTGTGATTTGTCCACTGCGGCTCAAGCTCACGAGACCCGGAATCACACAGGAGCTTACATATTTAACAGTTAAAAAAACGGTTTATACTCGAGATATAAGTAGTACAGGAACGGAGTCTTCGAAACACCCATTGATAAAAATAAACACAAGATTGTGCCCCCTGCTGCTCCCAGTGCGGCTAAGTGATTAGAAAATGACGGAGGCCAGTTTGCTGAAGAAATTCAACCTCGGAAGAATTGGGAAAAAAGACGGCAGAAAAGGACATGAGTGATAACCCCCCCCCCCTAATACAAAGAATGTGATAGATTAAAAAAAATATTTTTTGCTAGCCAGCTGAAGAGACACAAGTTAAAATCCCTTTTCTAGTCATATTGGTGCTCCTGGTCTTAGATTTGTCTAGGAACAACACCACAAGTGAGTGTCACTTTTAAAAGGGAAACTACGGGGGCAAGTGACAATGCCTCTTGATCTTGACACCCTCCCACCTACACATACATCTGCTTTTGAACAAGTGTTCATAGTAATGTAGGCAGAAAGCAATCACCCTCAACATTGCCCTCGTATAGACCCACTTGCACAGTCCAGCAGAAAACATGCAAAGTTGTTTGTCACCCGTCCCGCCGGGAACAGGAGGAACAACTCTCCCACTTCCCCATCTACCAAACCCACAACAACCAAGCACAGCGGAGGTCGGGCAAAAGCCAGGCACCGTGGAATCGCTCTAAATAAAATGATACCTTTACTATGTATGGACCACAGAGGTGGATCTTGTCACACAAATTAAAGTAGAACAAATGCAGAATTTGTCGAAGGCACAATAATAAAAGGTACCAACCAGTTAAACACATCTCAATGTGGTCCACAGTTCCAACAGATGGGACTGGCAGGGCCTGGGAAAAAAAGCACAATTCTACATTGCCCAAGAAATCCTGGATGCCTTCCGTCTGTCATTTAGAAAGGAAACAACCAAGTGTAAACAGACCCATCAGATGTCCGGATTCTAGGGTGGACGTTGTAATCTGACTGAGTGGACAGATAACAAGCTCCAGAGAATGAGTCAACAACAACACAGAAAACTAAGAGTTCATGGACATCCTCTCGCCTTAATCAGTAATCACACAAAACTTCAGAAATAAACACCCCCCAAACACGCTAACAACTATTTACATACAGTCTTGACCCCACACATTCTCTCGCGATCAAGTATTAGCGTATGGATATCCTCCAATTGATTCTCCAGATTTAAACCATCAAAAATCATAAACCTTACAAATTCATGCGCTCAAAAAATGTCTCTTTAGAGCCAGTAGTACACACAGACACAGTCATTCTAGCTATTTACAACAGAGTCAGATAATAAATATACTGTTGTCAGTCTGTCAATCGACTTTCAAGGCCACCATTCGTCATGGTTCCCCATACCTGGTACACAGGGTGAGGACTAAATGTCAAATTAGACCTAACTTGCCCACCCACCTGAATGAATGATGCATATGTATACGACTATGCAGAAATGGATGGATTGATGCGTCTACAGACAATATTTTGGCATTCTTATTAAAGGGCCTGTCCACCCTATATAAACTTTTGCTATTGATAGTATAGTTCCCCCACCGCTATAAAAAAGTTTTTAAGAAAGGCCCAGTTATTACTCCTTCTACTCCTACGACGACCGGCCCGGCCTCTGCTGCAACAGACCAGCGCTGCCGGCTTCACGCTGCGCGGTCGGAAGAGAGGCAGGTAAGTACAGTTGGGGGCTTTCTAAATTATTTTATGACGGTTGGGGCTGGGGAAACTATTCATATGTGGCCAAGGCGGCTTTATGGGTGGGAGGGATAGCAAACGGGAGGGGAAGAGGGAGGGGGAGAAGGGCTGAGTACGGCATGCCAAACTTCTCCGGAGACCAGATAGAGGTCAGAGTCCGATATGGACTCTGCTATCCTATGGTGGCCCCGTTTGGGGACTTTGGGGCGGGGGGGATATCAGGAGAAGCATACTGGGCTGGCGATGCTGAGAGACGTCAGGATTATTACACTACGGGGACGCCATAGTGGGGGATTATAGTTTAAACCATGGCGAGTTGGAACATGCACTTACTAACGCCACTTTATCATAAGCGCTAAGAGGTAGGTGCTAGCCACTGTACGATTAAAGGATGGTGTTTTTTTTTTTTTTTTTTTTTTTTTTTTTTTTTTTTTTTTTTTTTTTTTTTTTCTTTTTTTTTTTTTTTGTTTTTTTTTTTTTTTTTTTTTTGTTTGGAGAGTAAACCAATGCCACTTAAAAACTTTAGTACTTTTTCTGCACCCAAGACTGGATGGTGGCCAATTAACCACGGACAAGTGCATTAATTTCATCAAACCTTACTGTCGTAGCACTTATAACACCCAGCGTAAGTCAAAACCTTACAATCAGTGCTTGATGTGGTTTCCCCTCACAGAGATTGACACAGTACACCTGTTGATCAACCAGTTGATGGATACATATTTTTTTATACATTTTCAATGAATTTTGTATGAATTATTGTATGTCAGGGGTGTCTACACGATGGAATTGTTCGAGAGCGGGGTCCTCACAGATAAAAGGTTGAGAAAACACTGCACTTCTAAATGCTTACCAGGGCCGTAAAAAAAATCTCACAAGCAGAGGTATGATTTTTAAAACATTTCCGTCTACACTAAGGCATATTTATTCCCATAAATTAAAATGGGGTATGTACAGACATCCAAATTTAAAGGACAAGTTCATCTCCTCAAATAAAAAAGAGCTACAAGGTAAATCCCCTCAGACCTGAAATAGCTAGAAATTGAGAGATGTAAATCTATCCAAAAGCTGCATGATGTCTAGTTTCCCTCCTTTGCTTCCTGGATCTCCAGTAAGCAGCTGTCGATATGGTGTTAACAATAAAGTCACAGGCCGCGACTGAATGTTATCCCCTAAGCTGCACTAATCTAGAAGGTAAAGCTCTAAAAAGCTAAGAGCTTAAAACAGGAGGAAAAACAGAAACCTCATTCTAGGGGAACACACTGTACATGAAAATCTTAAAATATCTTACACCGATGCCAGAAGGAACGCTTGAAAAAACATATAAGATATTATAATACACAGTTAAAATCCTCATTTTTACTCTTTAAAGTTAGTTACTTTAACAATTGTTTCCCAATAGGCATGAAACAAGACACATCTGTCACCATCCAAAACATGTAAATGCCCCACGATCCCACAGCAGTAAGAGCCTCCCCTGCATTTCAGAGTTAACAAGTGACACCTGTACCTAAATAACTTCCCCGTCCATTTCCACTTTCTTATTTAGTGGGCAAGGTTCTCATCACACAAACCCAGTCATTCATTTAACACTACCCCGCACAGGGAATGGCTTGAATCCCCACAACACAAGAACCATACCAGTGTAAACGAGTCTCTCTGCTCAGTCAGCCCTACCTACCCCCTCCCTTCCCTCATTCCACGGGGCATCATGCTTCCTCCATCATTCCTCCCCCTTTCAATCGCTCACAGTCAGGCCCTCAGCAAGGGACTTTCCGATCACTAGACCTGGGCCCGCGATGATCATGCACATGTCTCAATGAACAGCTAGAGTTTATTGGGAGAGAAACACATCACCCTGGTTGTCCTGTGCTGGTAATCATGCCGGCCTAGCGCCCTCTGTACTCGACACAGCCGGACGCCGCTACGTAGGACGAAGGGCAAGGAAGTTGAGACGATGCTCCACCCTCTGACGTTAAACAATTCGAGTAAACGCGCAGCTAACTCCTCCCACTTCCAGCTTCTAAATGAAGCCGTGAAAACCGTTCGCCCGTACTTCCAGGTAAGCAACAAAATAAGGCTGTCCTAACCCTATCTTACATCGTATAAGGAAGGGAAGGGACGCTGCAACCAGAGTGCATGGCTTGATAATGGACGTATGTGTAAATGATTGGACAATTGACAAGATGGTGTTCAAAAATGTATGTCGTTGGAGCGAGTGAGTTTGGTGCAGCCCTAAACAGAGAAGGAGGGTCGCACGTATGGAGTTTGCGTTGCCTGTTGCTGGATGTTTGATAATGGTGTTTGTTTTAGTGGTGTCCCAGTCTTGTCCTCATTATTAAATATACCGGGATGAACAGTATGGGCGCTGGGTTCATAGTAAAGGGTGGGACTGTTTCATTACTGGGTATGGGTTCAGTACAGGGCGAATAAGGTCAGTACAGGGTGAAGGGTTTAGTACTGGGTGATGGGGGTTTAGTACAGGGTGACTTGTTTCATACAGGGGATGGTTCAGTACAAAAGCGAGGTTCAGTACTGGGTGAAGGGTTTAGTATTGGGTGATGGGTTCAGTACAGGCTGACTTGTTATTACTGGGTGATGGTTTCTAGTACCGGGTGACTTGTTAAGTACTGGGTGATGGGTTCTAACAGGGCGAAGGGTTCAGTACAGGGTGATGGGTTTCAGTACTGGGGCAAAGGTTTGTACTGGGTGATGGGTCAGACAGGGCGATGGCGTTCAGTACAGGCGGCGAAGGGTGTAGTACTGGCGTGACTTGTAAGTACAGGGGAATGGGTTCAGTACAGGAGCGATGGGTTCCCCTGAGTACTGGGTGAAGAGTTTAGTTATGGGTGATGGGTTCAGAGACCGGGTGACTTGTTACATTACTGGGGATGGGTTCAGTACCGGGCGAAAAGGTCAGGACAGGGCGTGATGGGTTCAGTAAGGGCGATGGGTTCAGTACAAGGGAGAGGGTTCAGTTCAGGGTATTGGTGTGGGTTCCGTACCGGGGGACTGGTTCATTTAATGGGGTTGAATGGGTTCAGTACAGGGCGAAGGGTTTGGGTCATTACAGGGGGCGTTGGGTTCATACAGTGGCGGGGGGGTCATTACAGGCGGTGGGTTAAGTACGCCCCCCCGGTGAGGGTTCATTACTGGGTGAGGGTTCAGTACAGGGGGATGGTGTTGGTCAGTACAGGGCGATGGCGTCAGTAAAGGGGCTGATGGGTTCAGTACTGGGTGACGGTTGCCCTTACTAGGGTTGATGCGGTTCAGTACAGGGTGGCGATGGGTTCTGTAACTGGGTAACGGTCAGTACTGGAGGATGGGTTCAGTACTGGGAACGGGCTCAGTAAAGAGGATGGGTCAGTAATGGGGGGATGGGTTCAGACAGGGTGAGTGTTCATACTGGGTAATGGGTCAGTAAAGAGTTGAGGGGTTCAGTACTGGGTGATGGGTTTTCAGTACAGGGGCCATGGGTTGTTACTGGGTGACGTGTTCCTTACTGGGTGATGGGTCAGTACAGGGTGGCGATGCGGTCTGTACGGGTAACGGGGTCAGTAATGGAGGAGGGTTCAGTACTGGGGAACGGGTAACGGGTTCAGTTGTTTTTAAAGAGTGATGGTTAGTTACTGGGCGATGGGTTTCAGTACAGTGGTGACATGTTCATAGTGGGTGTTGGTTTCAGTGCAGGGCGATGGGTGTCAGTACAGGGTGGACTTGTTTAGTACTGGGGCGATGGTCCATAATGAAGCGATGGGTTCCGTAAAGGTCGATGGGTTTTACAGGGCGATGGGGGGTTTTGATGGGTTCTGTAAAGGGAGACGGGGTTCTGTACTGGGCGACGGGTTCTGTACTGGAGACGGGTTATGTACGGGCGAGGGTCTGTACGGGCGCGGGTTCTTACTGGGCGACGGGTTCGTACGACGGGTAGTACTGGGCGAAGGTTCTGTTACTGGGCGAGGGTGGGTTCAGTCATGGGCGAGGGTTCAGTAACTGGGGTGTGATGGGTTCAGTATGGTACTGGGCGACGGGTTCAGTAGCTGGAGTGACGGGTCCAGTACGGGGGACGGGTCAGTGAATGGAGAGAGTTCAGTACTGGGCGATGGGTTTAGTACTGGGCATGGGTTCGTACAGGGTGAATTGTTCATTACTTGGGTGAGGGGTCAGTACAGGGCGAAGGTTGGGTATTACAGGGCGGTTGGTTCATTCACAGGGCGGTGGGTTCATTACAGGGCAGGTGGGTCATTACAGGGCGGTGGGTTAAGTACAGGTGAAGGGTCATTACTGGTGATGGGTTCAGTACAGGGCGATGGGTTGGTTCAGTTACAGGGCGATGGCTTCAGTACAGGGCGATGGGTTCCAGTAATGGGTGACGTGTTTTCCTATACTGGGTGATGGTGCAGTAAGGGTGGCGAGGGTTGACTGGGTAAAAGGGTTCAGTACGAGGATGGGTTTCAGTACTGGGTAAAAGGGTCAGAAGAGTGTGGGTTCAGTACGGGGGAGGGTTCAGGTGACAGGGTGACGTGTTCATTAGGGTGGTAATGGGTTTAGTAAAGAGTGATGGGTGCAGTATGGGTGATGGGTCAGTACAGGGCCATGGGTTTGGACTGGTGACGTGTTTGTTTCCCTTTAACCATTGTGGGGGTTGGGGTTCAGTAAGGGTGGCGATGGGTTGGTACTGGGTAAGGGTTCAGTACTGGAGGATGGGTTCAGTACTGGGTAAAGGGTTCAGTAAGAGTGTGGTTCAGTACTGGGCGATGGTTCAGTACAGGGATGACTGTCATTAGGGGGTGTTGGGTTACAGTGCAGGCGATTGGTTTCAGGACAGGGTGACTTGTTAAGTAGGGGCGATGCTGTTCCATACTGAGCGATGGGTACGTTACAGGGCGATGGGTTATGTACAGGGAGAGATGGGTTCTGTACAGGGATACGGGTTCTGTACAGGGATAAGGTGTTCTAAGTGAATGGGCGAGGGTTCTGTAACTGGCGACGGGTTCGTACTGGGCGACGGGTTCTGTACGACGGGTTCTGTACTGGGCGACGGGTTAAGTACGGGGCTGACGGTTCAGGACTGGTGATGGGTCAGTACTGGGTACGGGCGACGGGTCAGTACTGGGTGACGGGTTCAGGACTGGGGGAAGGGTTCATACGGGGAGGACGAGTTCAGTACTGGGCGTGGGTTAGTACTGGGGATGGGTTCAGGACAGGGTGACTTGTTCAGTTACTGCGGCGATGGGGTCAGTTACTGGGTGATGGGTTCAGTATAGGGCGATTGGGTTGGTTCAGTAACAGGGCGATGGGTTCAGTACTGGGGGACGGGTTCAGTATGGAGGACAGCGTCATACTGGGCGATGGGGTTTAGTTTACTAGGCGATGGGGTCAGTACAGGTGGTGAACTTGTTCAGTACGGGCAGAGGGGGGTCATACTGGGTATGGGTTCAGTATAGGGCGATGGGTTGGTTCAGTACAGGGCAATGGGTTCAGTTACGGGCGAAGGTAGTACGGGGTGATGGGTTCAGTACCGGGTGACTTGTTCCTTACAGGGTAAGGGGTTCAGTACAGAGCATGGGTCAGTACCTGGGTGAAGGGTTTAGTCTGGGTGGGGTCAGTACTGGGTTTACTGGGCGACGGGTTCAGTACTGGGTGACGGGTCAGTACGGGTGACGGTTTCAGTAAGGGGACGGGTTCAGTATGGGGGACGGGTTCAGTTTACTGGAGGACGAGGTCAGATACCGGGGCGCATGGGTTTATACTGGGCGATGGGTTCAGTACAGGGTGACTTGTCATTACTGGGTGATGGGTTCAGTACAGGGCGAAGGGTTCAGTACTGGGTGATGGGTCAGTACGGGTATGGGCGGACGGGTAAGTACTGGGTGACGGGTTCAGTTATGGGGACGGGTCAGTACTGGAGGACGAGGTTTCAGTAATTGGCGATGGGTGTAGTACTGGGCGAGGGGTTCTAAGTACAGGGTGATTGTTCAGTATGGGCGAAGGGTCAGTACAGAGATGGCGAAGGGTTAGTACAGGGCGATGGTTTCAGTACAGGGGGATGGTTGATGGGTTTCAGTAACTGGGCAAAGGGTTTTAGTACTGGGTGATGTCAGTGACAGGGCGAAGGTTCAGACCAGGGGTGAGGGGTTCAGTCAGGGCGATGGGGTTTAGTTACCGGGGGACCTGTCATTACTGGGTGATGGGTTCAGTACAGGGCGAAGGGTTGGGTTCATTACAGGGCGGTGGGTTCATTACAGGGCGGTGGGTTAAGTACAGGGTGACGGGTTCATTACTGGGTGATGGGTTCAGTATAGGGCGATGGCTTCAGTACAGGGCGATGGCTTCAGTACTGGGTGACGTGTTCCTTACTGGGTGATGGGTTCAGTACAGGGTGGCGATGGGTTCCAAACTGAGCGATGGGTTCAGTACTGGGCTATGGGTTCTGTACTGGGTAACGGGTTCAGTACTGGAGGATGGGTTCAGTACTGGGTAACGGGTTCAGTAAAGAGTGATGGGTTCAGTACTGGGGGATGGGTTCAGTACAGGGTGACGTGTTCATTACTGGGTAATGGGTTCAGTAAAGAGTGATGGGTTCAGTACTGGGCGATGGGTTCAGTACAGGGTGATGGGTTTGTTACTGGGTAACGGGTTCATTACAGGGCGATGGGTTGGGTTCAGTCCAGGGCGGTGGTCGTACTGGGGCGACGGTTTTCAAGTTTTTGTTTGACAGGGGACATGTTCATTGGGGTGTGGGTTCAGTGCAGTGCGATGGGTTCAGTACAGGGTGACTTGTTTTAGTACTGGGCGAGGGTTCCATACGAGCGATGGGTTCCGTACAGGGCGATGGGTTTCCGACAGGGCGACGGGTTCCGTATAGGGGCGGGTTCGACAGGGCGACGGGTTCCGTACAGGGCGACGGGTTCCGTACTGGGCGACGGGTTCCGTAGGGCGACGGGTTCCGTACTGGGCGACGGGTTCAGTACTGGGCGGGGGTTCCGTAGGGGTATGGGGACGGGTTCAGTACTGGGCAATGGGTTCAGTACTGGGTACTGGGGGCGGGTTCAGACTGGCGATGGGTTCAGTACTGGGGGACGGGTTCAGTACTGGGGACGGGTTCAGTACTGGGGACGGTTCAGACGTGGATGGGTTTAGTACTGGGCGATGGGTTCAGTACAGGGGTGACTTGGTCAGTACTGGGCGATGGGTTCAGTACTGGGCAATGGTTTCAGTACTGGGCGTGGGCGATGGGTGCAGTACTGGGCGATGGGTTCAGTACAGGGTGACGGGTTTATTACTGGGTAACAGATTCAGTATAGGGCGATGGGTTCAGTACTGGGCGGGCAATGGGTTCAGTACTGTTGGGACTTTACTGTTGTTCTACGTATGGACCTTTACCGTCTGTTCTCACTGTATGGGACCTTACCGTCTATTCTCACTGTATAGACCTTTACGTCTATTCTCACTCTATGGACCTTTACCGTCTGTCTCCACTGTATGGGCCTTTACCGTATGTTCTCACTGCATGGACTTTATTAGTTTCATGTATGGGACCTTTACCGTCTGTTCTCACTGTATGGGACCTTACACGTCTGTTTTCACTATATGGGACCTTTACCGTCTGTTCTCACTGTATGGGACCTTTACAGTCTGTTCTCACTGTATGGGACCTTTACCATCTGTTCTCACTCCTTTCAGCAGGGCCCTAACTAACCTAAACATTCTAACCTAACCTAACAAACTAACTAAAGCTAACCTGACTAAATGAACTTTAACAATATCCAACACATCTTTAGTGGAAAAAAAAACATCTTTGGAATTGCAATCTGATGAAATCTATAGTCTACAGTTATCTGCCATTAGGCAAATTCAATAAGAGTCATTTAGTTAAATTTTTTGGTCAAAACATTTCAGTACCATGAAACGACAAGAATCAGTAAGTATGAGGAAGTTCTTTCCGGGTTTGGCTACAGAAGATGGCATGCTTGCTCCGCCTCATCCTTCCTGGTAGGCGCACACGTGGCGCAATTTTAAGGGAAAATAACACAAACACAAGGGATTGCTGAGCGCCTTTAAATTTTAAAGGGGGGTGCGCCTTGGACATAATTTCATGCTGCTTCATGGCAGGGACAGCCTGAATCTAGGGTAAGACTACCGTATATACTCGAGTATAAGTCGAGTTTTCAGGCTGTGAAAACAGCCTGAAAACTGAACCTCGACTTATACTCAAGTGCAGTCACTTACGGTGAAGGAATCCGGCTGCCGCGTCCAATGATGGTCGCATCCACTGACGTCACGACTCAGCGCGGGAAATTAGACCGGCGCCGAGTCGTGACGTCAGTGGATGCGACCATCAGTGGACGCGGCAGCCGGATTCCTCCATCAAGATGTCGGGGGCCCGGACTCTCCTGCAAAGGTAAGGCATTAGATAGTGTGTAGTGTAGTGGCAGGGTGAGAAGATGGGTGCAGGGAGTAGTGTAGTGTACGTAGTAGTGTAGTGTAGTGTAGTGGCAGGGTGAGGAAGATGGGTGCAGGGAGTAGTGTAGTGTATGGTGTAGTGTAGGTAGTGCAGGTTGAGAAGATGGGTGCAGGAGTAGTGTAGTGTACTGTAGTAGTGTAGTGGCAGGGTGAGAAGATGGGTGCAGGGAGGAGTGTAGTGTACTGTAGTAGGTAGTGTAGTGTAGTGGCAGGGTGAGAAGATGGGGCAGGAGTAGTGTAGTGTACTGTAGTAGTGTAGTGGCAGGGTGAGAAAGGGGTGCAGGGAAATAGGTTTTATTGCTGGGGCTGGAGGGGAGACTCTACCCTCGACTTATACTCGAGTCAATTGGTTTTACTAATTTTGAGGTAAAAATGGGTACCTCGACTTATACTCGAGTCGACTTATACTCGAGTATATACGGTATAAACTGTTTTTAATTCAATGTTTAGGCTTGTAAAATCTGCACTGTTTTGTGTCAAGCATGTGTTTATAGCTGTGTGTCATAAGCCCACCCCAAAATGTATCTTTTCTGAAGCAGCACACAAGAGAGGAAACATGTTTTTTTTTTGGGGCAATCGGGAAATTAGACCGGCGCCCGAGTCGTGACGTCAGTGGATGCGACATCAGTGGACGCGGCAGCCGGATTCTCCATCAAGATGTGGCGGCCCCGGACTCTCCTGCAAGGGTAAGGCTATTAGTACGTAGTGTGAAGTGGAGTAGTGTGTACGTAGTAGTTAGAGGGTGAGAAGATGGGTGCAGGGAGTAGTGTAGTTGTACTGTAGTAGTGTAGTGTGTGTAGTGGGCCCCCCCCCCCCCCCAAGGGGGTGAGAAGATGGGTGCAGGGAGTAGTGTAGTGTACTGTAGTAGTGTAGTGGCAGGGTGAGAAGATGGGTGCAGGGAGTAGTGTAGTGTACTGTAGTAGTGTAGTGTAGTGTAGTGGCAGGGTGAGAAGATGGGTGCAGGGAGTAGT
>CM033474.1:106209521-106271958 GCA_019447015.1 Hymenochirus boettgeri | reverse complement strand
ATTTTTGAGGTAAAAATGGGTACCTCGACTTATACTCGAGTCGACTTATACTCGAGTATATACGGTATAACTGTTTTTAATTCAATGTTTATAGGCTTGTAAAATCTGCACTGTTTCTGTGTCAAGCATGTGTTATAGCTGTGTCATAAGCCCCACCCCCAAAATGTATCTTTTCTGAAGCAGCACACAAGAGAGGAAACATTGTTTTCTTTTTTGGGGCTTGTGGCTTTGGGGAATGACTTATGATGCAGCTGATGATACAATTGGGCATGCTTAACCCTTTCAGTGCCAGAAGAATTAAACATTTTCTTGCCGTCTGTGCCAGAAGAATTTTCAGGATTTTGCCCTCAATTGGTTTAGACAAAATTTACAGTAGGGAATGGCCCAGTAAATTGGGAATATTAAGGAACAACTAAAGCCTCAGAAAAACTTAATATAAAAGCAGAAATCTGTGTTTAACTTATCATTTTGATATGGCTGTTGGGAAACTTACCTTTCTAACATGGGGTTTGTGTTTATTTTCCCAACATCCCAGTATGGCACAGTGTGGTCACTGACCATTTTGATCTTTACACATGCTCAGTCCTAAGATACTGCGGGAAATTTACAGATTGCCCCACCCACTAGTAGTCTAAAGCCAATTCTTTTACAGTACAGATTAGGCAATGGAGCATGTGATTGAGGTCTGGGGTGTGGCCAGTCACTGTACATACACACAGATATTCATAAAGCTCATCAAGGGGAGACATTACAGTACTATGCTATTTACTGTAGTAAAAAAAATAGTTTTGCCATATTAGTCCAATATATATAGAAAAAAGTAGAGTACTGTGATACTTTTAATGGACTAACATTTTATTTTAGTTGACAAGCTTTTGAGTTACGCTCTTCCTCAGGTCAGAGCAGTACTGTTCTTTCAAATCATGTACTGATTTTCAAATCATGAAGTGTAAAAATTTGGGTTCAGTTCTCTTTTAAATGTTTTTTTTTGCAGCACAAACTGTTTTTTTAACATAGTAACAGTATTGTGAACCTTTTCCAGAGATTTCACTGTTTCACTGCATTTTTTGGGTAAAATGTTTAAACATTCAAAAAAAAAAAAACTTTTTTTTTTTTGCTATATGACATTGTTGCATTTTATATTTATAGAAAACATAAATTTACGCACAAAAATCCTATTGTTTCGCTCTGGTTCTTAGTACAATACCAGACGTGTACGAACCACACTTTCCCTGTCCAGGAGGCTCCTCCAAACTAGAAATAGCTCATCTTACAGTAAATGTAAAATATAACATATAAATGTTAGTATAAAAACAAAATTAACTAAAATATCCACGTAAGTGACCCCCCTTTTTCTTTTTCTTTTTTGGAAGATATAAGGGGCAGCTTTAAAGGGCATGTCCACCCCGAAATTTAACTTTTGATATGTGGTAGGGTATGCTCCCCCAGCCCCAACCACATTAATATAATTGTTAGAAAGTCGCCCGATTCTTACTTACCTGCCCTCTCTCCCCTGCTGCAGTGTTCAGGCCCTCTGCTTGCATGGAATTGAAAGCAGGGGGCGGGACCGGCAGCCGCGTCTGTGATTGGCTGAGAGGCAGGGAGGGCTACACTGAGCATGCCTCAACCTTGATGAGGTTGAGGAAGTCTCAGGCACAGCATGAGTCACACACTGCTCCTACACAGCAGTTTCCTGGACTTTGGAGGGGCACAGCAGGGGAACTATTTTGAGCAGGAATGTAAGGTAAGGATTGTTTTAAACTACTTGATGTGGCCAGTAAGGGGTTAAATTTTAGTTTTGGGGGTGGACATGCCCTTTAAAATGTTTCGCTCAGGTGCCAAAAAGCTCAAAGTGCCCCTGATTATAAACTTTTCAGGACAGGGCCTGATTTACTCTCATAATGCACATTTTAAATTATGCCTAAGGGCACGGCCACACTGCGCCACAATTGCACACACAATTGCGTGTGCAATTCTGTTGCGTTTGCGCATGTGATTTCTTTTGAGATACGAAATCTCATGCGATTGCGCATTAAAATGGTGGTCGCATGCGATTGCGAATAGCAAATGGAAACTCAATCGCATGCGTTGCCGCTATTGCAGTGTTAGAAAAAATTGCTTGTGCAATCGCAAAAAAAGCGCAAGTGTGGCCTTGCCCTAAGTGTTTTGTCTGCTAATGTAACACTTGTGTTGTCAGCTTTCTTAAAAACATAATTACCATATAAACTCGAGTATAAAAAAATAGCCTTAAAATCGAACCTCGACTTCTACTTGGGTCACTCACCTGTTAATCCAGTAATCCGGCTGTCACTCGCTTCCGCATCCACTGTTCTGGCGGCTGACGTCACTACTCGGCGATGGTCTCACTTCCCGGCGCAGAGAGAACTGTGGAAGTGGAGCTGGATTGCTTATTGACCGCGGCATCTAGATTACTGTGTACCAGTACACACAGGCAAGTCCTCTCCTCCACTGAACTGTGGGGGGAGGTGCAATGCTTGCCACTGCAGTTTTTTGGAAACTACAACTCCCAGCAAGTAAAACATGCTGGGAGTTGTAGTTTCCAAACATCTGGATTTGGCTATTACTGTATGGAAATTTTGCTGTCCATTTAACAGGTAACTAAAGCCACAAAACAATACAGAATCAGAAGGCAGTAGTGGTCATAATTTCTACCCTGGACTTATACTTGAGTCAATCAGGTTTTACTAATTTTTCAGGTAAAAATAGGCGCAACGACTTATATTTGAGTGTATGCAGTATAATACTTGAACTGAAAAAATCTTTTGGCTATATAAAAAAAACAAACTAGTGAACCAATGTACATTTAACATTCCTGTAGAAGTCTTAGAGAAATTACAATCACGCCTCTGGAGACAGCACCAGAAAGATTATCGGAATGTCATTATAATAAATGAAATATGATCTCATTGCAATGTGCACACGATCTCATTGCAATGTGCACACCTGGAATCAATAAGTGTAAGAGCTGTACTTCAACTAAAGCTGTAATAATATTATTATGAATAGAGAAATTTGGTATTCTGGCTAACCATGTGTTTTATATAACTGAAGATTTTAAATTGATGCCCTCTGCTTTCCTTTCCTATTTTAGCAGAAATCAGCTGTCAGCTGCAAAAGATGGAAGATGAGATATTTTATTAGTATACATGCCCCCACTCTGGCTCTGTTAGAGCTTACTTGGGCTCTTTAATGAGCCTGTAAATGTACGCTATGCTTCACAAAAACTTGCTGAAAAATCGTATTTTTGCTCACTAGTTGCACTAGTAAATTTTTCTACATTCCCGGTTTTGCCAAGAATCTTAGTGCAACTATTCTGGTCTTAAACAAAAATCTATTTACAAAGGGTTAGCATGACTACATCGATGTTGATTATTTTGCTCCACACGCCTTAACGATACTAGGCAAATCACTATGGGATTTGTCCGGTATCGGCCGTGTGTATAGCTGCCTTTGAGAGAGAATATGGTAAACAGGAAGCAACATTATTTTGGATGCAAAGGGAGTAAAGAATCTGCATGTAAAGGAAATTCAGGAGATAGATTCAGGTGAACAGACACATCCTTTTTTTTTTTTTTAAGGTTCATACACACGTGTGATCGCGGGTCTCGACTTGCGACGCACGATGTGTACGAACAAATGTTTCACCCGATAATCGGCCCGTGTGTAGGCACTTTATCGTCCTAAACAGACGTTTGGTCTAGGATCGTTGACTGACCGACCTGGCTGACTGATCTCTAAACGAAAGACCTTTTCGCCCAATAAAGTGCCTACACACGGGCCGATTATTGTCCAAAACGTTCGTTCGTACACGTGTGTATGAACCTTTAGCAGTTTAGAGGTCATTAGTGACTTTGCATTGGATTGTTTTAGTTGAATGGTTAGCATGAATAAAATCCAGAATGCAGGGGTCCAAAAGATTAGCATTGAAATGATAAACAAGATGGTCTAAATCTGGCCATACACTACCTTTACACCAACTTTACACCATTAAGCGTCCAGGGATGCAAGAAGTTCTTTTATGCAGAGGATCCTGCTAACAGATAAAATACAGATTCTGTGAACATCTGAAGACTATAACATACAGGTCAATACACTTGCTTCTTATCCACTGTGCAAAATGCCCTACGGGTGGACTGTTCTTAGGAGAGACTGGATGAACCTTAGAAAAAGATGCACAAACCACCAGTTTAAAATAAACCACCATAAGGAAAACTCTTCAACAGAAAGACAGGATAACATAATTTTTTTAACTTTTTTGGAGAATTAAATGGATTTCTGGGTGAAATGTAAAAACAAAATGCAGAATTTGATTTGATTGAATTTGCATTTTTAATAGTAGAAAATGTAAGTTTCTGCACAAAAATCTTATTGTTTCTAAAATCTCTGGTTCTTCTCAATATAATGATATAGACATGCAGTATGTGGGTTCAGGAGACTCCTTGGTACTAAAACAAGAATTTTATGCTAAATGAAAATGTACAACAGGAGCCCTTCTGACGATTAACGTAAGATAAGCTTGAAATTCACATACCCCCAGGTTTTTATACGTGGTGAGTTTTGATCAAAACGCAGATATCCAGACACAGATGGGTATCTGTGACACAGAAGTTTCTAATGTTTTCCTTTTTTCCCCTAAAATAAAAATAAGACAAAATCAAAGGCGAATTTTACACAAAAACTGTAGCAAAGTTAAAGGAACACTAAATCCATCAAAATAACTATGTGCCATCTGTTTCTATTATTCACAGGGAGGTGAGAACGCTTATTCCCACCTCCCTGTGAATAATATTATGCTCGGGGGACCTGGAACTTACCTTACCGCGCTCCACTCGCAAGCCGCTTCTTCACTGAACAGCTGTTCTCTCCCGATCTTTTGTACTGGTGTGCATGCGCCTAAGATAGGGCGCACGGTCGTGACAGAGCGGCTTTCAGTGAAGGAGCGGTTTGCACTGGAGCGGTGGTAAGGTAAGTTTCAGGTCCCCCGAGCGTCCTATTATTCACAGGGAGGTGAGAATAAGCTTTCTCACCTCCCTGTGAATAATAGAAATATAGTTATTTTTATGGATGATGGGAGTTTACAGTCCCTTTAAATAACATTTGCTAAGATTTGCCTAACCTCTCCCAAATAAAACAATATATGTTGGTGTACACAAAGACGTGGCCATCAACTAATTCAAAATGGGAACTAGGCATAAGTGCACTTACAGAAAAAAAAGTCAATGTGCAGCTTGAACTCATTCAAACAAAACACCACTCAAACTTGGAAATACCCTCTACAAATGATATATTTTCAGAATTTACACACCTTTACCTTTCCTTTATACATACATGCAAATATTGAGAACAGCCCCTACGGGGATGAAACGCGTCAATGATACACAAATAGTTTTAAAAGGAATCCCAAGAGTGCTCCTGCCTCGCCTGTTTGAACTTACGTTTTGGAAGCACCCAGATGAGAGTGCCACTCCTGCACATTGTTACTATATATATATTGTAAAGCGATCCAGAGCACTCACAGAACTTGTCCATTCAAATACTTTTATTGTTACATCAAGTGTGGGCAACGTTTCGGTACTTCCTAGGTCCCTTTATCAAGGTTATTTGGCTTGATAAAGGGACCTAGGAAGGTACAAAGGTACTATTTTAGTGGTTTTAGTGCAGGATTTTAACACCAGCAAATAGCTGGCATTAAAATCCCATATTCGTGAACGTGATATCGAACTGTGAACAGCACTTTTACCCAGAGCGATAGCAGCAGATGGTATTTTCTTGAAGGCAAACTCACATTACCTTTAACATTAAAAATGATCATTTGAGAACTCACGGTTTCCTGAGTCAAAGCAGAGTGTCTGGCCAGCTTCAGTTTCCTCTCCATTTTCTATGGACATCAGTCCATAGAGAAAATAATCATCACGAGGAAAGTCAAAGTTTTCAAAGTCATATAATGGTAATCCGGAAAGTTGAAATCCTGCAGATTGGAATCCAGGAGTTTGGATAGTTTATATCCCAAACATCTATAATCCAACTTCTTGCCTTGAGGCTGTTAGTTCTGTACCTAACCTGAGCTGGGTAAGGACAGTCACCAGTGGCAAGTGCAGGATTTTCAAGTGGGGGATTCCTAAATGGGTTACCATTGAACAAGCCCAGAAGGAGGTTCATGAACAAATACACTAGTGTATTCTTTCATACTAGTATACCCCGCGGCGCTCTCACATTGCGAGAAGCTCCTCCATCCCTCCGCGCATTTTAACAGCCATCAGTTAATTAAATACATTTTTAATATATTCTCTAATTGCCATGATTATCATCACAGTTAGCCAATACAGATATTCCCTTTACTTTTGTTATTGTATATTCATTAAGGCTGGGTACACGCACAGATTTTCGAGCCAACCGACAGATTTCGGATCGGAAGAATGGGCAATTTGACATACTGGTAAATCATCGCTGATTGTATGGTTCATAGGAGATATTTGCTGTGGCTGGCCACTCTGTATATCAGCGAATGGTCGGGACGGAAAATTTGTCAGTGTGTAACCAGCCTAACGTTCTGTTTTACTGAGAAATCCACATTTACACTACATTATCATTAGTCAGAGCTGTGACATTGATGGTGAATCAGACAGTATTTGCGGAATTTTGTTGTTATCGGGGCCTATAGGGTAAGACGGAAAATTTCCATTACCGGTTCCCTTTACTACAGTAGAAGAAATTAGACTGTGTATGGGCACATACATTCTGTATAATGAATATATGGAATAATCATTCCTGTGTATATAATATAATACATATAATACAATGTTGACAGCCAGCAATGCAACCACCTCCAGGATTTGTCCTCTATGCCTGCTCACTAAGCTCCATCACAGTGCAGTAGGTACAGTAAGTAATGTATATAAACCCAGTCTCAGCAATCACCTCAGGCAGCTGCAGGGTTAATGTTGATACAGATCTCTATACTGCTGTCAATCAGTACAGTACAGATTGGATACATTTTTGAAACATCCAAATGCTGCTTCTCACTCACAGCTCAATTATCAATGTATCAATCTATATAACAATCTATATAACCTTCTTAGCACACCAGGAAAAGTAGAACAGCAGACTGCATTGAGCAGGAAGAAAGGGGGGATTCCAGGCACCAGAAATCCCCCCCTAAACACGCCCCTGGTCATGGACCCGATGTTCTTCTTGCCCAGCGTTGTAGCATGCAGTGTTAGACTTACTGCATCCTTTCCCTCTACCCGAAATTTGTAATACTTGTAACTTATTTTGTTGTTTCCAAAGCTCTTTAAAGGCATTTTCAACAAACATTTGTTTCTTGTGCGTTTTGGTCCTTATCTAGGAGACATTTCAAATTCAGTATACTCCACACATACCTCTCCTAGCAGCTACGCAATTTTGCGACAGTAGCTCCTTAACACTGGTAGTAATCCATGTACTCCCCTGCACACAATTCATTCTGCAGCAGTTGCATGGGTGCGGCTGGTCCTGGTGCTGCTGGCTGGCTGGTGGTACTCACGGTGCTGTCGGTAGGTAATCTTCTATCGACAGTTATTGAAGGGGAATGGTCTCTAGGTCCAGATCGCTGACACATACAAGTTTGCCTCCAGTGAGTGTCGGATCCGATTGGGTGAATCAACCAACAATCTTCAGGTGCGTTTAGTCAGGGTTTGAGATCCGATTCAGCGAATCAACCAACACCCCACAGGTGCATTCAGAGGGAGGATGGGATCCGATCTGGCGAATCAACCAACACCCCTCAGGAGAATTAAGCCAGGGGTTAGGATCCAATCTAGGCAAGGGGTTGGGATCCGATCTAGCGAATCAACCAACCCTCTTTAGGTGTGTTCAGCAAAGGGGTTGGGATCCGAACTAGCGAATCAACCAACACACCAGTTTCATTCAGCCGGGGGTTGGGATCCGATCTGGCAAATCTACCAACACCACTCATGTGAATTCGGCAAGGGGTTGGTATCCGATCTGGCGAATTAACCAACACCCCTCAGGTGAATAAAGAAAGGTGTTAGGATCCGATCTGGTGAATTAACCAACACCTCACTGATGCATTCAGCCAGGGGTTGAGATCCGATCTTGTGAATCAACCAACACCTTACAGATGCATTTGGCCAGGGGTTGGGATCCGATCTGGCAAATCAAGCAACACCATTTAGGTGAGTTCAGCAAAGGGATTGGGATCCGAACTAGCGAATCAGCCAACACTCCACAGTTGCATTAAGCCAGGGATTGGGATCCGATCTGGCGAATTAACCAACAACCTTCAAGTGCGTTCAGTCAGGGGTTGGGATCCAAACTAGCGAATCAACCAACACCCCAAACGTGCATTTAGACAGAGGATGGGATCCGATCTGGCGAATCAACCAACAACCCTAAGGTGAATTATGACGGGTGTTAGGATCCAATCTGGTGAATCAACCAACACCCCACAGGTAAATTCAGCCAGGGGTTGGGATCCGACCTAGCGAATCAACAAACACACTTCCGGAGCTTTCAGCCAAGGGTTGGGATCCGATTTGGCGAATCAAGCAACACTCTTCAGGTGTTTTCAGAAAAGGGATGGGGATCCGAACTAGTGAATCAACCAACACTCCACAGTTGCATTCAGCCGGGGGTTGGGATCCGATCAGGTGAATCAACCTAAATCCTACAGGTGTGTTCGGCCAGGGATTGGGATCCAATCTAGCGAATCAACCGACATCCCCAGGTGCATTTAAATGTCCCTCATATTATAGTATAAATAGTATAATTTAGTAGTATAAATGACACACACTCCCCCATATAATAGAATATCCCACATAGTATAAATGGCACACACACACCCATGTAATAAAATGGTTCGCCATAGTATAAATGACACACACACACACCCATATAATTAAATGTCCCAGATAGTATTAATGAAACAAATGCCCATATTATAAAATATCCGCCATAGTATAAATAATACACACACCTATATAATAAAATGTCCCCCATAGAATAAATGACACCCCCATATAATAAAATGTCCCCCAATAGTATAAATGACACACACCTCCATATAATAAATTGTCCACCATAGTATAAATGACACACACATAAAATATCCCACATAGGATAAATGACTACCGTAGAACTAGAACTCGCCCGAGTTCGATCCGAACTTTCTGATTTCGGATGATCTCGAACTATTCGAACTAGTTCGTATTTAGGACTCGTGGCTGTATTTTCAATAATTATAGAAAATTCTTTAATTATCGAATTTACAGGCCGTTCGCTAACCCTAGAATGTACCATTCGTTTTTGCTAACCCTCTAATGTACCGTTCGCTAAGCCAGGAAGGATCATTCGTTCGCTTGATAATCATCGAATGTACTGTTCACTAATAAAGGAAAAATCATTTGTTCGTTTAATAATCCTCGAATGTACCGTTCGGGGTTGTTTGTTCGATAATCATTAAATGTACTGTTCGCTAATACAGGAAGGATCATTCGTTCGTTTGTTCGTTTTCGTAAGCCTTTGAATGTACCGTTCGCTAACCCTAGTAATATAATAACCATATAATAAACATATAAAAACCTAGTAATATAACCATATAATAACCTAGTCATAAAAAAAACATAATAACCTAGTCATATAATGACCATATAATAACCATATAATAACCTAGGGGCATATTTATAAAGCAACGATAATAGCGCCAAAAAATTACCGCCGCACATCGCGGCCGCGAAAATAGCGCTATCGCCGTATTTATAACGGCGAGTGCTATTCCCGCGATATGTATCGCGGGCGCGATGTGCTGCGGTAATTTTAAGCCCCTTCGCGGCGATACTGTATAGTATCGCCGCGAAGGGACTTAAAATCCCTTCCCGACGCCTCTCCTAAGGGGGCGGGGCATACGCCCACCCCGCCCACACACCCCGCGGCGGCGGCGACCACCCGCCGCCGCTTCCCAGCAGCCCCTCCCAACCCGTTCCCCGATCTCGGAACGGGAGGCTAGGAGGGGCTGCCGGGAAGGGGCCGCAGCAGGGAGCCGCTGGGAGGGGTGGAGGCTCCCTCCAGCAGGGCCCTGAGAAGGGCCTTTTGGGGCTTAGGGGGTCCCGCAGCTCGAACCGGGAACCCCCCTCCCCGGCCCTTATAAGGGCCCTTGCAGCACTGACAAGTGCCTTTGGCGGGGGTCCCGCAGCTCAAACCGGGACCCCCAGTGCAGCTCTTAAAAAGCCCTTGGGCGGCGTCTTCTTCTACCAGTCCCGGCGACACCAGCTCCGCCGAGGCCGCCGACCCCGAGAGGTACCCCTGTGGCCGCCAGGGGTTACCCCGGCTGGCGCCGGCGACCTCAACGAGGCTGATGTTGCCGGCGTCTTGATCGACGCAACGTCTTCGGGCTGTCGACACCAACCCCACTCAGGTCGCCGATGCCAGGCAGACTCACTGCGGCCGCCAGTGAGCCCGCTGGCACCGCCGGCCTCAGCGGAGCCGATGTGCCAGCCGCTTTTTTCTTCTTTCTTCAGCCATCTACTGCGGGCATCTGAGTTCCGCGGTGAAAGCTCCTCTTTATATAGGTTTGCAGAAATCCATAATCCGTTTCTTGATTGGTCAATTTTTTAATACTTGCTATACATTAACCAATCAGATTTCTGGAAAGTTCTGAAATCTGATTGAGTTAATGTAAAGCAAGTATTAAAAATTGACCAATCAGAAACGGATTATGGATTTCTGCAAACCTATATAAAGAGGAGCTTTCCGCCGCGGAACTCAGATGCCATCGCAGTAGATGGCTGAAGAAAGAAGAAAGAAGCGGCTGGCAACATCGGCTCTGCTGAGGCCGGCGGTGCCAGCGGGCTCACTGTCGGCCGCAGTGAGTCTGCCTGGCATCGGCGACCTGAGTGGGGTTGGTGTCGCCAGCCCGAAGACGTCGCCCAAGGGCTCTTTTAAGAGCCGCACACTGGGGGTCCCGGTTCGAGCTGCGGGACCCCCACCAAAGGCACTTGTCAGTGCCGCAAGGGCACTTGTCAGTGCCGCAAGGGCCCTTACAAGGGCCGGGGAGGGGGTCCCGGTTCGAGCTGTTTTCGGACTTTTATAAATCGCGTTAAACGCGATTTATGCATTAATGTCCGCGAAAACGGCAGCGAAAAGTTAACGAACCTTTATAAATATGCCCCCTAGTAATATATTAACCAAGTAATATAATAACCATATAATATCCAAGTAATATAATAACCATATAACAACCTAGTCATATAATAACCTAGTCATAAAATAACTATATAATAAACTAGTAATAAAATAACCATATAATAGCCTAATCATATAATAACCCTATAATAACCTAGTCATATAATATCCATATAATAACCTAGTCATATAATAACCACATAATAACCTAGTCATATAATAACCATATAATAACCATATAATAGCCTAGTTATATAATAACCAGATAATAATAACCATAAAATAACATAGTCATATTATAACCATATAATAACCTAGTCATATAATAACCATATAATAACCTAGTCATATAATAACCATATAATAAAAAACATATAATAACCTAGTCATATAATAACCATATAATAACCTAGTCATATAATAACCATTTAAAAATCATATAATAGCCTAGTCATATAATTACCATATAATAAATTAGTCATATACTAACCATATAATAACCTATTCATATAATAACCATATAATAACCATATAATAACCATATAATAGCCTAGTAATATAATAACCAGATAATAATAACCATAAAATAACCTAGTCATATAATAACCATATAATAACCTAGTCATATAATAACCCTATAATAACCTAATCATATTATAACCATATAAAAACCTAGTCATATAATAACCATATAATAACCTAGTCATATAATAACCATATAACAAAAAACATAATAACCATATAATAACCTAGTCATATAATAACCATATAATAACCTTGTCATATAATAAACCAGTAATATAATAACCATATAATAACCATATAGTTCGAGCCGAACTAACCCTTGAATATACCGTTCGCTAACCCAGGAAGGATCACTTGTTCGATAATCCTCGAATGTACCATTCGCTAATACAGGAAGGATCGTTTGTTCGATAATCCTCGAATGTACCATTCGCTAATACAGGAAGGATCGTTCGTTTGATAATCCTCGTATGTACCATTCGCGGTCGTTCGTTTTTACAAGTTTTAACAGGTTTTGGTGACAGTAACATGTTCCCCAGACCATTTCCCAGGTGCCACAGCCATTTACAGTAAGTTACCACTGTTAGTTTGGCTATAAATCACTCGGACTTTCGAACTATCACACTCCCATAGACTTGAATGGGTCCGAATTCGAACTCTCAAACTTTCTCTGAGGTTCGAAAGTTTGAAAACGGACCGAACTTTATATAGTTCGGCCATCTCTATAAATGACAAACACACACACCCATGTAACAAAATCTCCCCCTAGAGTATAAATGACACACACAAACCCATGTAAAAAATTCTCCCCATACAAGTTTGCCCATAGGAAGTGTGACTGGTACATACATATTATCCCAAGTGAGTGTTCCTAGCACATACAAGTTTGCCCCAGTGAGTGTAAATGGTGGATCACAGACACTTGTGCTCCAGAATCCACCAGCTAAACAATGGGACATTCGCAACACATGGAAGCCGATTTACCCAGACTTGCTAGGCAAATATATGGTGCTAAAGTCGCGCTAACAAGGTCACTAATGGTTAGCACGCCTTTATCTCCATATCAATGTCGGATGCGCGGGTTACACAAACATCATCCGCGCATCCGACGCTCTCAATTCAATGTCGCATTTGCGCTGGTCTTAGCGCAGGATTTTAACGCCTGCAAATAGCTGGTGTTAAAATCCAGTAGTGGGTAAATACCACATTTGCGAACTGCGAATAGGACATTTACCCAGAGAGATAGCAGCTCTGGGTAAATGAGCCTGATGGTATTTCTTTGAAGGCAAACTCACATTACCTTTAACATTAAATATTAAAAATGATCATTTGAGAACTCACGGTTTCCTGAGTCAAAGCAGAGTGTCTGGCCAGCTTCCGTTTCCTCTCCATCTCTAATCAGTCCATATAGAAAATTATCATCACAAGGAAAGTCAAGTTTTCAAAGTCATATAATGGTAATCCGGAGGGTGGAAATCCTGCAGATTGGAATCCAGGGGTTTTGATAGTTTATGTCCCAAACATCTATAATCCAACTTGTTGGCTTGAGGCTGTTAGTTCTGTACCTAACCTGAGCTGGGTACGGACAGTCACGGGCCCGATGTTTTTCATGCCCAGCCCTGTAGCATGCGGTGTTAGACTTTGTCAAGAAAGTGTGTAGTGACTTGGCAAGAATGGGTTAACTATTGGTATTAGTTCTTGCAAAGGACCAATAAAAATACCATTCCACCCTGAAAATGTCCTATTGTTTATATTAAGATTAGTGAAGCATGGTACCAGATCTTCTTTTCCAGACAATGTGGGGCCGAACCGTGTATTTGGAATTCTCTTCAGCTAGGTGTCTGGTGGGTACCTTATGAGGTCATTTTAAGGACAACCTTACATGTAAAATAAACGTATTTCGGTATTGGAATATGTAAGACAGAAACCAATATTATACTTGTGAATGGAAAAGTAGGCCCATTGAAATGATACCCAACATGGAGACCTTATTCCCTTGCCAAGGCGAGTTATTAATATCTTGGGAAATATGGATTACACACAGGTCATGTTTGGTATTGTAGGAATTGATAATACAGGAGAGGAATATGTGGTCAATATCCCAGTACAATGTACATATCTACATTTATATGGAATCTGCCTAACTGAGGGGGAATGAATGCTTTTGGCTAGTCGTAAATCTGGATATTCCTAGACACTCCCACCTCATGTATAGCCCAGAGAAGGGGGGTGGTTCATGAAATGGTTTAAAAATCCTTGTAGCCCCTATAACAGTTCAAACTGAGGGGACATGCTAAAACCGTGTGTATGGACCCAATGTTTCTTCCTGCCCCGGGATGCAGGACTTCTTCTAGTTAGTAGGGTCTGTGAATATTTTTATCCTTTTTATTTTATATAACTGTTGTACCTATTGTATGTCATTTTATTATAACACCATTTTCTTTTATTTTTGTACTATATGCACTGTCCACCTTTTGGAATATTAAATCTAAAATTTAATAAGTTTTGTCTTTGTTGCTCTAAAAAAAACTCAGTTAGCCTCTGATAAGTTTATATGTGGTTGAATGGAGTGTTTTGCAGAGTAAATGCTAATTAACTCTGTGACTGCTTGTGAAGGACTGATGCTAACTAACTAGTTAGTTGCTGGAGTGAATGGTGTAGTGTTAACCATTTAGCTGCCAGGACAAGGGTGTGCATAGTCAGTGAGAGTCAAGAGTGTTTTTTGGGCGTCTTTAAGGCCATAACTTAAAGTGGTGGCAGCGAGTACCGATTGGTCAGATCACGTGCCCAGTGAACTGGTGTTCGTGACAGACTTACTGAGTCCTTTCCCTCTGCACACAATTCATTAGTCAGAGGAGTCCTTTCCATTGTGGTAGGTGTCTGCTGCAGTTGCATGGGTGCTGCTGGTCCTGCTGACTGGCTGGTGTTACTCACGGTGCTATTGGTAGGTCACCTTAAAACGTCTGTTAATGAATCAGAACTGTCTCTAGGTCCAGATCACTGGCACATACAAGTTTGCCCCCAGTGAATGTGACTGGTACATTCAAGTTTGCCCCAAATGACTGGCACATACAAGTTTGCAAATAGTGAGTGTGACTGATACATACAAGTTTGCCCACAGTGACGGGAACATACAAGTTTGCCCACAGTGAGTGTGACTGGTAGATACAAGTTTGCCCCCTGTGAATGTGACTGGTGCAGAAATGTTTTGCCTTCGTGACTGATTCAATCACTGGAAAAATTAAAAAATAATTAAAATATACAGAAATATATTCCAGACTCTCAAATAGAATGGCATAGCTCAAAAAAACCCCAAAAAACCCCAATATGATGTTAAAGGATAATTATGCTTACCTCCTCCTCATTCCTCTTTTTTTATCTAGGCTTTGCATCCAGGGTGAGGACCTTATTCGCTAGGACTCACCCCTGAGCTCTTTTTAGTTTTGCCAATATACTTACTTTAAGCTCTGCTCCGGTTTGCTCTACACCCCTCTCCGACGGCGACGAAGCCAATAAAAAGACAGGCTCTACAAGGAGCTTGTCTTCCTTTTCGATACATCATGGATCAAGAAGAGGGAGAACAGCAGCACTCCAAAGGTATACTGGCATAACTAAAAAGAGCCCAGGGGTGAGGACCTAGCGGTTTAGATTTTCACCCTGGGTACAAAGCGTAGATAGAAGAAGAGGAGCGGGGAGGAGCTAAGTATAACTTTTCTTTAAAAATCAAGGCTTTACCTTTAATTTCTTCTTGAAAATGTATCGGCTCCATCTCTCATTAAAGGACTTGTTGCTAGAGGAGGAAACCAGATCTTGTACATTTCTTACATTGCAATATTCTAGAACAATATGGAACAAGGGAAAAAAATTACCATTCCATGGTTATTCACAAGAGACAGTCGGAAAAACTAGGATCAGTTCACAGACAATTTTACCAAAAGTGTCTCTTGTTAGGATTATCAAATGTAGCAGAACTAAAACTCCCAATAGCCACTAAAATCTCCTAAAAGTAACAGGAATAGGTTACATACCGTATCTGTCATTCTGCACCCAATATTGTTTTCAGAATAAATCCATTTCACTGCTAAAAATATTGCCCCCCACCCATGGCAGGTGATAGTGGAACATTCCAACAGACATTGAAATCACTCAGCCACATGATGTCACCAACTGCCATTTCCATACCTTACTATAAGAATAGACCCATGATATTTCTATTTATTCAAACTGACACACATTTGGAAAAGAAAATTCCTGCCAAGCTGTGTGTTTTACTACAGGACTATAGTGTAATTACTATGTAAATAGCACAATATACAATTTGTATTGTAAAACATGGAAAAGTGAAAATGGCTGTTACAGTTCATTGACTACCAATATTTCCAGATCTCTGTCCCTCTCAATACACATCAGGGTGTCCTGTCACCCAGAATGAGAACCCAATTAATACACAGAGCTTTCCTGATCTACATTAGGGATAGAATCAATAAATACATATTTCCAGTTAACAAACTGACATTTTCTACCTTTACATGGCCCATAAGATGGATCCATCAATGTACCTACCACTGGATTAGACATAATAATAAATCAATCAAACCTAATCCCATGATTTCTACCTATAAACATTTTCTCAATGTGATTTATCTGTCTATATTATTATTTTACATTATTTAGAAGAGTGAAAGTAAGAGCTGCACTCACCTTGAAAGTCTAAAGTCAAAATGAAATATTTGATAAATGTTTGTGTGATGTCATTCAAAGCAACTTAATATTAATGAGATCATTGTCTCCAGCCAATCACAGACAAGACTGATATAAACCTGCTCTATGGCAAATGTCCTTTAAATGTGATAAATACCCAACCAATCAATAAATTTAAGTCCTGTGCTGACTAGCAATGGTAAAAACCACAATCATTTCCTAGATATCTAAGAGGGTAAAAACCCTTTCTAAAGTAAAGGGTCATATTAAAGGGAACATTAGCAAGCATTTTTCTTATATATATATATATATATATATATATATATATATATATATTAATATATTATTTATATATCACTTCCGTAGCTGCACTCTCACTTGCTTCCAATTTTTTTACCTGGGTACCTCCCAAACAGCATAATACAAATTTCCATACAAACGGGGCACTTCACAGGATTTTTATGAAAATAAAACATAACATTTATTAAGTAACCAGAAGAATCAATGCATTTTGGCTGTTACCCAGCCATCATCAGGATGACGAAAACCTCCAGTACATCAGACACTGTTAGAAAAGTTGTCTTTACAGTGAGAACTGTGAAACTGTGGATCTGTCTTGCAGCAGATGTGGTAATGGCAAGTTCATTAAATAGCTTTTTCGTTTTGGTTACACCTGAGGAAGGGGACACAGACCCTCCAAAATGTTATGTGGCTTCAGCACAGTATTTATTAAATCTTTTATATTGTCCCAGAGTGTGCCCCTCTCTATAATTCTATGTGATACTTACCTGGTGTGCTGGTGTGGTACAGGCTTTCCAGAGTGCACCTCTTATCACTTCTGCCAGGACTCTACACTACTTGTTACTCATACAAGTTTACCCCAGTAACTTGTACGTACAGGGTTGCCCATAGCAAGTATGACTGGTAGGAAAGGTTTCTTTACAGTGAGAAAGGTGAAACTGTGGACCTGTCTTCCAGCAGATGTGGTAATGGCAAGTCCATTGAATAGCTTTAAAAGTAGGCTGGATAAGTTTCTAAAGTAATCCCCAGTAAGTGTGGCTGGCACATGTCTGCCCCAATGAGTGTGATTGGCACATACAAGTTTGCCCCTAGTGAGCGTTACTGGCACATAAAAATTTGCCCCCAGTGAGTTTGACTGGCACATATATGTCAGTCCACCGTGAGTGTGACTGGCACATAAAAGTTTTTCCCCAGTGAGTGGGACTGGTACATATATGTCTGCACCCAGTGAATGATACATACATGTTTGAGTGTGACTGGCACATATAAGTGATCACCTAGTGAGTGTGACTGGCAAATACAAGTTTTTCCTCAGTGATTGTGACTGGCAAAAACAAGTTTGCCCCAGTGACTCTGGCTAGACCATACAAGTTTGCCCCAAGAGATTGAGACTGGCACATACAAGTCTGCCCCCCGTAAGTGTGATGGGCACATACATGTTTGCTCCCAGTAACTGCTAAACACAATTAACCCCCAGTGAGTGTGACTGGCACATATATGTCTGGCCACTGTAAGTGTGACTGGCACATAACATTTTGCCCCTAGTGAGTATGACTGACACATATATGTCTGCCCACTGTAAGTGTGACTGACACATAAACGTTTTCCCCCAGTGAGTGTAACTGGTACATACATGTCTGTCCCCAGTAGGTACATACAGTGAGTGTGACTGGCACATAGAAGCTTTCCCTGGCACATAGAAGCTTTCCCCCAGTAAGTGTGACTGGCACATGCAAGTTACCCCCCCCAGTGACTCTGACTGGAACATACAAGTTTGTCCCCGATGATTGTGACTCGTACATACATGTCTTCCCCCAGTGAGTTTAAATGGTGGATCACATACATCTGTGCTCCAGAATCCACCAACTAAACTATGGGACATCTAGCAACCTCTAGTGTAACACATGGTATTTCCTTGTAGGCAAACTCACATTACCGTTAACATTAAAAATTCATAATGATCATTTGAGAACTCACAGTTTCCTGAGTCAAAGCAGAGTGTCTGGCCAGATTCAGTTTCCTCCCCATCTCTAATCAGTCCATATAGAAAATAATCATCAAGTGGAAAGTCAAAGTTTTCAAAGTCATATAATGGTAATCTGGAAGGTTGAAATCCTGCAGATTAGAATCCAGGGGTTTGGATAGTTTATATCCCAAACATCTATAATCCAACTTGTTGGCTTTAGGCTGTTATTTCTGTACCTAACCTGAGCTGGGTAAGGACAGTCACGGGCCCAATGTTCTTCTTGCCCAGCGTTGTAGCATGCAGTGTTAGACTTACTGCATCCTTTCCCTCTGCCCAAAATAAGACATTTGTAATAGTTTTAACTTATTTTGTTGTTTCCAGAGCTCTTCAAAGGCATTTTCAACAAACATTTGTATCTTGTGCGTTTTGGTCCTTATCTAGGAGACATAACTGCAAATTCAGCATTCTCCACACATACCTCTTCTAGCAGCTACGCAATTTTGCGACAGTAGCTCCTTAACACTGGTCGTAATCCATGTACTCCCCTGCACAAAATTCATTCTGCAGCAGTTGCATGGGTGCGGCTGGTCCTAGTGCTGCTGGCTGGCTGATGGTACTCACGGTGCTGTCGGTAGGTAATCTTCTATCGCCAGTTATTCAAGGGGAATGGTCTCTAGGTCCAGATCGCTGACACATACAAGATTGCCCCTAGTGAGTGTGACAGTCACATACAAGTTTGCCTCCAGTAAGTGTCGGATCCGATCTGGTGAATCAACCAACACCCCAAAGGTGCATTCAGACAGAGGATGGGATCCGATCTGGCGAATCAACCAACACCCCTAATGTGAATTAAGCCAGGAGCTAGGATCCAATCTGATGAATCAACCAACACCCCACAGGTAAATTCAGCCAGGGGTTGGGATACAATCTAGCTTTCAGTCAAGGGTTGGGATCCGAAGCAAAAGACAAATCTGCCAACAGGTTATGGGCCCAGCAAACAGCACAGTTTAGTGAAGTGAAGAAATCTTCTAAAGGTACTGTGATCTGCTAAGTACAAGGGAGACAATCATGGGCAGCAGAACCTAAACTAGCAGTGGCCAAACTGAATAATGACAATTATCAGCTGTGGAAGTTTAAAGTTGAAATGCTGCTATCCAGAGATGACTTGCGGGAGGTTACAATATCTGATAGACCATGGGGGGACTTACTGCCCACGGGCCCTATGTAGAGGGGGGGCATGCTGCGCATATGGGGGGGGCTTACTACCCAAGGGCCCTGCATATGGGGGGGGAGTTACAGCGGAGTCTCTAGGGTTTTTGCCATCTGAGCAAAACTCTATCTGCAGTCTCTATGCAGCCACGCTGCCGCCTCAGTGGGGTGGGCATGGCTTAAAGATTGGGTGTGGCTCCACCGGTGGGTATTCTTGCCATTACTGAAGTATTGAAGTATTTATTTATACAGTTCCTCAAATAGACATTTATCCTCAACATAATTAATGAAGAATAAAATATTTTGGCCAAAAGATTTGTAAGCCCTGCTACCACGTCAAGGTAGACTCTTTCAGCAGGGTCCTAACTAACTTAACTAGTCTAACCTAGCCTAACCTAACAAATGCTAGCTAAAGCTAACCTAACCATAGAAAATGCCTTTTTACAACATCTAGCTCAATAAAGAGAAATATGAAAAAAAAAAATAAATCTGAAGCAATGTATGTTTGGATAGGAAATCCAGGCAAATTCAATAAGAGTCATTTGGTTAAATCTTTTAGTCAAAAGCTTTCAGTATTATAAAATAAAAGTAAAGTGCAAACAATTAAAACCCATGAACTCTAATATAACAGTATAAAACTATTCTAACTATATCACATTATGCGTATGGGGGGGACTTACTGCCCTTGGGCCCTATGTAGAGGAGGGGCATGCTGCCCACACTTACTGCCCACGGTCCATGCATATGGCGGGGACTTACTGCCCACGGGCCCTATGTAGAGGGGGGGCATGCTGCCCACACTTACTGCCCACGGTCCATGCGTATGGGAGGGACTTACTGCCCACGGGCCCTATGTAGAGGAGGGGCATGCTGCTGACACTTACTACCCACGGTCCATGCGTATGGGAGGGACTGACTGCCCACAGGTTACTCAAATAGACATTTATCCTCAACATAATTAAGGAAGAATAAAATATTTTGGCCAAAAGACTTGTAAGCCCTGCTACCACGTCAAGGTGGACTCTTTCAGCAGGGACCTAACTAACCTAACTAGTCTAACCTAGCCTAACCTAACAAATGCTAGCTAAAGCTAACCTAACCATAGAAAAAAACCTTTTTACAACATCTAGCTCAATAAAGAGAAATATGAAAAAAAAATAAAATCTGAAGCAATGTATGTTTGGTTAAGAAATCCAGGCAAATTCAATAAGAGTCATTTAGTTAAATCTTTTAGTCCAAAGCTTTCAATATTATGAAATAAAAGTAAAGTGCAAACAATTAAAAACCAATTAACTTTAATAAAACAGTATAAAACTATTCTAACTATATCACATTATGCGTATAGGGGGGGGCTTACTGCCCATGGGCCCTATGTACAGGGATGGCATGCTGCCCACACTTACTGCCCATGGTCCATGCGTATGGGGGGGACTTTCTGCCCACGGGCCCTATGTAGAGGGGAGGCATGCTGCCCACACTTACTGCCCATGGTCCATGCGTATGGGAGGGACTTACTGCCCACGGGCCCTATGTAGAGGGAGGCATGCTGCCCACACTTACTGCCCATGGTCCATGCGTATGAGGGGGACTTACTGACCACGGGCCCTATGTAGAGGGGAGGCATACTTCCCACAGTTACTGCCTACGGTCCATGCGTATGGGGGGGACTTACTGCCCACGGGCCCTAAGTAGAGGGGAGGCATACTACCCACACAAACTGCCCACCGTCCATGCGTATGGGGGGGACTTACTGCCCAAGGGCCCTATGTAGAGGGGAGGCATGCTGCCCACACTGACTGCCCACGGTCCATGCGTATGGGGGGGACTTACTGCCCACAGGCCCTGCATATGGGGGGCTTACTGTCCAAGGGCCCTGTATATGGGGGGGCTTACTGCCCATCTGCATCCTCTATGTGGCCATGCTGCCGCCTTGGTGGGGTGGGCATGGCTTAAAGATTGGGTGTGGCTCCACCGGTGGGTATTTTGAACTTGGCATTACTGAGGTATTTATTTATACAGTTCCTCAATTAGACATTTATCCTCAACATAATTAATGAAGAATAAAATATTTTGGCCAAAAGATTTGTAAGCCCTGCTATTTTCAGCAGGGACCTAACTAACCTAACTAGTCTAACCTAGCCTAACCAAACAAATGCTAGCTAAAGCTAACCTAACCATAGGAAATGCCCTTTTACAACATCTAGCTCAATAAAGAGAAATATGAAAAAAAATTAAATCTGAAGATAGATAGATAGATAGATAATAGACAGATTATAGATAGATAGATAGATAGTTAGATAGATGATAGATAGATAGATGAGAGATGATAGATAGATAGATAGATAGATAGATAGATAGATAGATAGATAGATAGATAGATAGATGATAGACGATAGATGATTGATAGATGATATATAGATAGATAGATAGATAGGTAGGTAGCAGATAGATAGATAGATAGATGATAGATAGATAATAGACAGATAGATGATAGATAGATAGATAGATAGATGATTGATAGATAATAGACAGATAGATTATAGATAGATAGATAATAGACAGACAGATAGGCAGATAGATAGATAGATAATAGACAGACAGATAGGCAGATAGATAGATAGATAATAGATTGATAGATAGATAGATAGATAGATAAAAGACAGATAGATGATAGATAGATAGACTATCTACTATCTATCTATCTATCCTATCATCTCCTCATCTATCTATCTATCATCTATCTAACTATCTATCTATCTATCTATATCTGTCTATTATCTATCTATCTATCTATCTTCGATTTAATTTTTTTCATATTTCTCTTTATTGAGCTAGATGTTGTAAAAGGCATTTCCTATGGTTAGGTTAGCTTTAGCTAGCATTTGTTGGTTAGCTAGGTTAGACTAGTTAGGTTAGTTAGGTCCCTGCTGAAAATAGCAGGGCTTACAAATCTTTTGGCCAAAATATTTTTTCTTCATTAATATGTTGAGGATAAATGCTAATTGAGGAACTGTATAAATAATACCTCAGTAATGCCAAGTTCAAAATACCCACGTGGAGCCACACCCAATCTTTAAGCCTGCCCACACACCAGGCGGCAGCATGGCCACATAGAGGATGCAGATGGGCAGTAAGCCCCCCATATACGGGCCCTTGGACAGTAAGCCCCCCATATGCAGGGCCTGTGGCAAAGTCCCCCCCATACGCATGGACCGTGGGCAGTAATGTGGGCAGCATGCCTCCCCTCTACATAGGGCCCTTGGGCAGTAAGTCCCCCCCATACGCATGGACGGTGGCATTTTGTGTGGGTAGTATGCCTCCCCTACTTAGGGCCCGTGGGCAGTAAGTCCCCCCATACGCATGGACCGTAGGCATAACTGTGGGAAGTATGCCTCCCCTCTACATAGGGCCCGTGGTCAGTAAGTCCCCCTCATACGCATGGACCTGGGCAGTAGTGTGGGCAGCATGCCTCCTCTACATAGGGCCCGTGGGCAGTAAGTCCCTCCATACGCATGGACCATGGCATAAGTGGGAGCAGCCTCCCTCTACAAGGGCCCGTGGGCAAAAGTCCCCCCCATACGCATGACCATGGGCAGTAAGTGTGGGCAGCATGCCATCCCTTACATAGGCCCATGCAGTAAGCCCCCCTATACGCATAATGTGATATAGTTAGAATAGTTTTATACTGTTTTATTAAAGTTAATTGGTTTTTATTGTTTGCACTTTACTTTTATTTCATAATATTGAAAGCTTTGGACTAAAAGATTTAACTAAATGACTCTTATTGATTTGCCTGGATTCTTAACAACCACCATACATTGCTTCAGATTTATTTTTTTTTGATATTTCTCTTTATTGAGCTAGATGTTGTAAAAAGGTTTTTTTCTATGGTTAGTTACTTTAGCTAGCATTTGTTAGTTAGGCAGGTTAGACTAGTTAGGTTAGTTAGGTCCCTGCTGAAAGAGTCCACCTTGACGTGGTAGCAGGGCTTACAAGTCTTTGGCCAAAATATTTATTCTTCCTTAATTATGTTGAGGATAAATGTCTATTTGAGTAACCGTGGGCAGTCAGTCCCCCCCAACGCATGGACCGTGGGTAGTAAGTGTCAGCAGACTGCCCCTCCTCTACATAGGGCCCGTGGGCAGTAAGTCCCTCCCATACGCATGGACCGTGGCAGTAAGTGTGGGCAGCATGCCCCCCCTCTACATAGGGCCCTGGGCAGTAAGCCCCGCCATATGCATGGACCGTGGGCAGTAAGTGTGGCAGCATGCCCCTCCTCATACTAGGCCCAAGGGCAGTAAGTCCCCCCCATAGCATAATGTGATAAGTTAGAATAGTTTTATACTGTTATATTAGAGTTCATGGGTTTTAATTGTTTGCACTTTACTTTTATTTTATAATACGAAAGCTTTTGACTAAAAATTTAACCAAATGACTCTTATTGAATTTGCCTGGATTTCCTATCCAAACATACATTGCTTCAGATTTATTTTTTTTTTCATATTTCTCTTATTGAGCTAGATGTTGTAAAAAGGCATTTTCTATGGTTAGGTTAGCTTTAGCTAGCATTTGTTAGGTTAGGCTAGGTTAGACTAGTTTTAAGTTAGTTAGGCCCTGCTGAAAGAGTCTACCTTGACGTGGTAGCAGGGCTTACAAATCTTTTGGCCAAAATATTTTATTCTTCATTAATTATGTTGAGGATAAATGTCTATTTGAGGAACTGTATAAATAAATACTTCAATACTCATAATGGCAAGAATACCCACCGGTGGAGCCACACCCAATCTTTAAGCCATGCCCACCCCACGAGGCGGCAGCGTGGCTGCATAGAGACTGCAGATAGAGTTTTGCTCAGATGGCAAAAACCCTAGAGACTCCGCTGTAACTCCCCCCCCCCATATGCAGGGCCCTTGGGTAGTATGCAGGCCTCCCCCCCATATGCGCAGCATGCCCCCCCTCTACATAGGGCCCGTGGGCAGTAGTCCCCCCATGGTCTATCAGATATTGTAACCTCCCGCAAGTCATCTCTATAGCACATTTCAACTTAAACTTCCAGCTGATAATTGTCATTATTCAGTTTGGCCACTGCTAGTTTAGGTTCTGCTGCCCATGATTGTCTCCCTTGTCTTAGCAGATCACAGTACCTTTAGAAGATTTCTTCACTTCACTAACTGTGCTGTTTGCTGGGCCCATAACCGTTGGCAATTTGTCTTTTGCTTCGGATCCCAACCTTGACTGAAAGCTAGATTGTATCCCAACCCCTGGCTGAATTTACCTGTGGGGTGTTGGTTGATTCATCGATTGGATCCTAGCTCCTGGCTTAATTCACATTGGGGTGTTGGTTGATTCGCCAGATCGGATCCCATCCTCTGTCTGAATGCACCTTTGGGGTGTTGGTTGATTCACCAGATCGGATCCGACACTTCTGGAGGCAAACTTGTATGTGACTGTCACACTCACTAGGGGCAATCTTGTATGTGTCAGCGATCTGGACCTAGAGACCATTCCCCTTGAATAACTGGATAGAAGATTACCTACCGACAGCACCGTGAGTACCATCAGCCAGCCAGCAGCACTAGGACCAGCCGCACCCATGCAACTGCTGCAGAATGAATTTGTGCAGGGGAGTACATGGATTACGACCAGTGTTAAGGAGCTACTGTCGCAAAATTGCGTAGCTGCTAGAAGAGTTGTGTGGAGAATGCTGAATTTGCAGTTATGTCTCCTAGATAAGGACCAAAACGCACAAGATACAAATGTTGTTGAAAATGTCCTTTGAAGAGCTCTGGAAACAACAAAATAAGTTAAAACTATTACAAATGTCTTATTTTGGCAGAGGGAAAGGATGCAGTAAGTCTAACACTGCATGCTACAACGCTGGGCAAGAAGAACATTGGGCCCGTGACTGTCCTTACCCAGCTCAGGTTAGGTACAGAAATAACAGCCTAAAGCCAACAAGTTGGATTATAGATGTTTGGGAATAAAAAACTATCCAAACCCCTGGATCTAACTCAGGATTTCAACCTTCCAGATTACCATTATATGACTTTGAAAACTTTGACTTTCCACTTGATGATTTTTCTATTGGACTGATTAGAGATGGGGAGGAAACTGAATCTGGCCAGACACTCTGCTGACTCAGGAAACTGTGAGTTCTCAAATGATCATATGAATTTTTAATGTTAACGGTATGTGAGTTGCCTACAAGGAATACCATGTGTTACACTAGAGGTTGCTAGATGTCCATAGTTTAGTGGTGGATTCTGGACACAGATTATGTGATCCACCATTTAAACTCACTGGGGGAAGACATGTATGTACGAGTCACAATCATCGGGGACAAACTTGTATGTTCCAGTCAGAGTCACTGGGGGGGGTAACTTGCATGTGCCAGTCACACTTACTGGGGGAAAGCTTCTATGTGCAGGGAAAGCTTCTATGTGCCAGTCACACTCACTGTATGTACCTACTGGGGACAGACATGTTGTACCAGTTACACTCACTGGGGGAAAACGTTTATGTGCCAGTCACACTTACAGTGGGCAGACATATATGTGTCAGTCATACTCACTAGGGGCAAAATGTTATGTGCCAGTCACACTTACAGTGGCAGACATATATGTGCCAGTCACACTCACTGGGGGTTAATTGTTTTTAGCAGTTACTGGGACAAACATGTATGTGCCCATCCACACTTACGGGGGCCAGACTTGTATGTGCCAGTCCAATCTCTTGGGGCAAACTTGTATGGTCTAGCCAGAGTCACTGGGGCAAACTTGTTTTTGCCAGTCACATCACTGAGGAAAAACTTGTATTTCCAGTCACACTCACTAGGTATCACTTATATGTGCCAGTCACACTCAAACATGTATGTATCATTCACTGGGTGCAGACATATATGTACCAGTCCCACTCACTGGGAAAAACTTTTATGTGCCAGTCACACTCACGGTGGACTGACATATAGTGCCAGTCAAACTCACTGGGGGCAAATTTTATGTTGCCAGAACGCTCACTGGGGGCAAACTTGTATGTGCCAATCACACTCATTGGGGCAGACATGTGCCACCACCACTTACTGGGGATTACTTTTAACATAGTTAATTCAGGGTGAATAAAGACATACGTCCATCCAGTCCAACCTTTTATCCTTCCTTTACCCTACCTAACAGTTGATCCAGAGGAAGACCTGAAACCCCGCAAAAATGGGTGTAAAAATTGTTTCTTGGCTCCAAACGTCAATCGAAAAGTATCCCTAGATCAACCATAACTGCAGTATATTATTAATCCATTATTCCTCAATATTTTGTTGGTTTTAGAAACTTATCCAGCCTACTTTAAGTATCTATTCAATGGACTTGCCATTACCAAATCTGCTGGAAGACAGGTCCACAGTTTCACTCTTTCTCACTGTAAAGAAACCTTTCTACCAGTCATACTTGCTATGGGCAACCCTGTACGTACAAGTTACTGGGGTAAACTTGTATGAGTAACAAGTAGTGTAGAGTCCTGGCAGAAGTGATAAGAGGTGCACTCTGGAAAGCCTGTACCACACCACACACCAGGTAAGTATCACATAGATTATAGAGAGGGGCACACTCTATAGATAGATAGATAGATAGATAGATAGATGATAGACGATAGATGATAGATGATTGATAGATGATATATAGATAGATAGATAGATAGATAGGTAGGTAGCAGATAGATAGATAGATAGATGATAGATAGATAATAGACAGATAGATGATAGATAGATAGATAGATAGATAGATAGATAGATAGATAGATAGATAGATAGATAGATGATTGATAGATAATAGACAGATAGATTATAGATAGATAGATAATAGACAGACAGATAGGCAGATAGATAGATAGATAATAGATTGATAGATAGATAGATAGATAAAAGACAGATAGATGATAGATAGATAGATAGATAGATAGATAGATAGATAGATAGATAGATAGATAGATAGATAGATAATAGACAGATGATAGATAGATAGATAGATAGATAGATAGATAATAGACAGATAGATGATAGATAGATAGATAGATAGATGAGAGATGATAGATCGATAGATTAGAGATGATAGATAAATGGATAGATGAGAGATGATAGATAATAGATAGATAGGTAGATAATAGACAGATAGATGTTAGATGGATAGATGAGAGGTGATAGATAAATAGATAGATAGGTAAGTAGCAGATAGATAGATAGATAGATAGATAGGTGATAGATAGATAGATAGATAGGTAGTAGATAGATGATAGATGATAGATAGATAGATAGATAGATGGAGTCATAGATAGATATTTAGAGATAGATCGATGATAGATAGATGATAGAGAGAGATAGATAGACGGAGAGATAGAGAGATATACAGATAGATGATAGATAGACAGAGAGTGGTGTGGGGGGGCCCATCCACACTGAGTTCTAGTTATGCCCCTGCTTGGGGGGAAAACTAATTTTGATTATTGATCAAGATTTTATTTTTTGACTATAGTTACACTTTAGTATCGCTGCCACAGGGAATAAAAGGGTAGGTCAGCAGGTGTGTGCCTGTATCAACAAAAAAATTATGTTTTTGATGATTGGGCAAATTTTTTTGTTGACTATAGTTACCCTTTAAGTATGTCTGCCATGGAAATGGAAGGGTAGGTCAGTAGGGGTATGTACCTAAAATCTTGAATTATCCACATTTGAGGCTTGTGCTTGTTATAGTCAATGTAAAAAAATTCCTGAAATTCGCCATGGAAACGCTTCAATGGATTCCTTAGCTAGGTAATGGATAGGGGCATAACTACCAGAGAAGCAAGAGGAGCTACCGCAAGGAAGCCCATCTTCTTATGTTTTCTATGACAGATACAGCCTACTCCCAGAAAACCACTGTGGATAAAGCAATGATAGGGTCCCCATCATAGTTTGTTTGGGGCCCAGTGATTCCTAGTTACGCCACTGGCAATGAAGGAGGAAGAGGGAAAAGAGGAAGAAGGAAAATAATAAATTACCTATAACAAGTAGTGTGGCACAAAAGTTTAACATGATAATTGTGAATGTGTCTTTCTGCTGTCTGAAGGTTATATTTATTTACATTGGATATGCAACTCACATCACTAGGTCAGTGGGTGGGGGTTCTGCATATCATTACCAATGGCTTGATTGACAGCCCACTGTAATCACAGATGACTTTAGAAGGAGAATGCAGACACATGGGGCCAAATTTGAGAGAAAAAACAATGCAGACTAGGCAAGGGTGAATTATAGAGTTGTATATTGTAGTCAGTTGGAAAACTGTGAGGGTGACTTTACATGCCCTTTAACGCTGGTCGTAATCCATGTACTCCCCTGCACACAATTCATTCTGCAGCAGTTGCATGGGTGCGGCTGTTCCTAGTGCTGCTGGCTGGCTGATGGTACTCACGGTGCTGTCGGTAGGTAATTTTCTATCGGCAGTTATTGAAGGGGAACGGTCTCTTGATCCAGATCGCTGACACATACAAGATTGCCCCTAGTGAGTGTGACAGTCACATACAAGTTTGCCTCCAGTGAGTGTCAGATCCGATCTGGTGAATCAACCAACACCCCACAGGTGCATTCAGAGGGAGAATGGGATCCAATCTGGCGAATCAACCAACACACCTCAGGAGAATTAAGCCAGGGATTAGGATCCAATCTAGGCAAGGGGTTAGGATCCGATATAGCGAAACCAACATCCTTCAGGTGCTTTGGTCCAGGGGTTGGGATCCAGTCTGTTGAATCAACCAACCCTCTTTAGGTGTGTTCAGCAAAGGGGTTGGGATCCGAACTAGCGAATCAACCAACAAACCAGTTGCATTCAGCCGGGGATTGGGATCCAATCTGGGGAATCTACCAACACCCCAATAATAATCCTTATTGGGGTGTTCGACATGGTTATCACATGTTAAAGGGCAATTATAGTGAGAAAATTGTTTTTTTTTAATTTCTTCTAATGTATCCTATAAGTCATCCCATCCACCAGGGTACCTTTAGTTTCTTTAAATTCTACATAGTCCCCGAGATATAAGCCTTTGAATATGCTGTGATTTGTAGGAGCTGCTACACCTCATCTGTCACTCAAAGGCACACACCCACACAATCCAAAGCTCCCCTGCAGTACTGTCACACACTCTCTCACCCACACTATATGTACCATGTGCAACATATAGTCAAATGCTGTAGTGCTAAACACAATCAATAAACCATTAACCCAGTAATATGAGCATAACACACTATAAAACAGCCCCTCCCCCCAAAAAAAATCTTATATACATACAAAACCAGTGACTCAAATGGAACACTAATACAGTATATATAATACAGTAATACAGACTATATACCTAACAAGACACACAGTGCAATCTATGAAATATATAGACTAAAGCAACTGAAATGTAACAGGACAACAAGCAGTGTCACTGTGTTTGTGAAGGTCTCACTACAAGCTGCTGTTACACTGACTCTCTCTCTCAGTGATTATGATCTCAGCTAAGCAGGGGGAGAGATATGAACTTTAGGTAAAAAGTAAATAACAATTAGCAAAGTTAGAGAACAGGCAGAGTTCAGTAACTTACTTGTAAAGAATCTCAGCACCACTTGTCCTCCTCTCTCCCCCTCTGCCCCTCCCTTCAGCATATTGCTACTTTATTCCACACTTTGATTGCTTGCAGTCTAGCTCTGGAAGGGAGGGGTCAACAGGATGTCAGCACTTCATTTAAAGTCCTTTCAACTGACAATGCTCGGACTCTGTATACAGCCCGTCACTGCTTGAGGGGGAGTAGACAGAGAGGGGAGGGGGACTACACAGCTTGGTACAAACTTCTGCCAGTGTGAAGAAACGAAGCCACACAGAAACATGAAAGTAAGGCAGCTTATACTAAGTGATCTATACATTGTATACAGACAAAGTTTTTTTTTCACTATAGTTGCCCTTTAATAAAATAGCAATATAAGTTAAAAATAGAGGTGTATATATATATAATATATTATTTATATATCACTTCCTCAGCTGCACTCTCACTTGCTTTCAAATTTTTTACCTGGGTGCCTCCCGACACCATACAAATGAAGATAAAACGTAACTTTTATTAAGTAACCAGAAGAATCAATGCATTTTGGCTGTTACCCAGCCATCATCAGGATGACGAAAACCTCCAGTACATCAGACACTGTTAGAAAAGGTGTCTTTACAGTAAGAACTGTGAAACTGTGGATCTGTCTTGCAGCAGATGTAGTAATGGCAAGTTTATTAAATAGCTTTTTCGTTTTGGTTACACCTGAGGAAGGGGGTACAGACCCTCCAAAATATTATGTGGCTTCAGCACAGTATTTATTAAATCTTTTATATTGTCCCAGAGTGTGCCCCTCTCTATAATTCTATGTGATACTTACCTGGTGTGCTGGTGTGGTACAGGCTTTCCAGCGTGCACCTCTTATCACTTCTGCCAGGACTCTACACTACCTGTTACACATACAAGTTTACCCCAGTAACTGGTACATTCAGGGTTGCCCATAGCAAGTATTACTGGTAGGAAAGATTTCTTTACATTGAGAAAGGTGAAACTATGGACCTATCTTCCAGCAGATGTGGTAATGGCAAGTCCATTGAATAGCTTTAAAAGTAGGCTGGATAAGTTTCTAAATCTAAAAAATATTGAGGAATAATGGTATTAATACATATACTGCAGTTATGGTTGATCTAGGGATACTTTCCGATTGCCGTTTGGAGCCAAGAAGGAATTTTTAACACCCATTTTTGCTGGAGTTTCTGGTCTTCCTATGGATCAACTGTTAGGTAGGGTAAAGGGAAGGATAAAAAGGTTGGACTGGATGGACGTATGTCTTTATTCACCCTGAATTACTATGTTACATAAGTAATCCTCAGTGAGTGTAACTGGCACATGTCTGCCCCAGTGAGTGTGATGGGCACATACAAGTTAGCCCCCAGTTAGTTTGATTGACACATACAAGTTTGCCACCAGTAAGCGTAACTGACACATAAAAGTTTGCCCCCAGTGAGTTTGACTGGCACATATGTCTGCCCACCGTGAGTGTGACTGGCACATAAAAGTTTTTCCCCAGTGAGTGTGACTGGTACATACATGTCTGCACCCAGCGACTGATACATACATGTTTGCCCCCAGTGAGTGTGACTGGCACATATAAGTGATAACCTAGTGAGTGTGACTGGCAAATACAAGATTTTCCCCCAGTGAGTGTGACTGGCAAAAACAAGTTTGCCCCAGTGACTCTGGCTAGACCATACAAGTTTGCCCCAAGTGATTGAGTCTGGCACATACAAGTCTGCCCCCAGTAAGTGTGACGGACACATACATGTTTGCTCTCAGTGACTGCTAAATACAATTTAACCCTCCAGTAGGTGTTACTGGCACATTAAAGTTTGCCCCCAGTAAATGTGTGACTGGCACATATATGTCTGCCTACTGTGAGTGTGACTGGCACATAACAGTTTGCCCCTAGTAGGTGTGACTGACACATATATGTCTGCCCACTGTAAGTGTGACTGGAACATAAAAGTTTTCTCCCAGTGAGTGTAACTGGTACATATATGTCTGTCCCCAGTGACTGGTACATACATGTTTGCCACCAGTGAGTGTGACTGGAACATGGAAGCTTTCCCCCAGTAAGTGTGACTGGCACATGCAAGTTACCCCCCCCCCCAGTGACTCTGACTGGAACATTCAAGTTTGCCCCCAATGATTGTGACTCGTACATACATGACTTCACCCAGTGAGTTTAAATGGTGGATCACATACATCTGTGCTCCAGAAACTACCAACTAAACTATGGGACATTTGCAACCTCTAATGTAACACATGGTATTTCCTTGTAGGCAAACTCACATTACCTTTAACATTAAAATTTCATAATGATCATTTGAGTACTCACAGTTTGCTGAGTCAAAGCAGAGTGTCTGGCCAGATTCAGTTTCCTCCCCATCTCTAATCAGTCCATATAGAAAATAATCATCATGTGGAAAGTCTATCAGGGAGATTCAATAAAAGTTCTTATTGTTTAAAATGGTGCTAATTTTGCCCCAACCAATCAGATCTTATTTAACATTTGAAAGCTAACATCTGATTGGTTGTGGCAAAATTAGCACCATTTTAAACAATAAGAACTTTTATTGAATAACTTTGAAAGTTTTCAAAGTCATATAATGGTAATCCGGAAGGTTGAAAACCTGCAGATTGGAATCCAGGGGTTTGGATTGTTTATATCCCAAACATCTATAATCCAACTTGTTGACTTGAGACTGTTAGTTCTGTAACCAACCTGAGCTGGGTAAGGACAGTCACGGGCCCGATGTTCTTCTTGCCCAGCATTATAGCATGCAGTGTTAGACTTACTGTGTCCAAAATAATAAGACATTTCTAATAGTTTTAACTTATTTTGTTGTTTCAAAAGCTCCAAAGAACTGCAAATTCAGCATACTCCACACGCTTCCAAACACCTTCTAGCAGCTACGCAATTTTGCGACAGTAGCCACATAAAGCTGGTCATAATCCATGTACTCGCCTGCATACAATTCATTAGTCAGAGGAGTCCTCTCTACTCTGATGGGTGTCTGCAGCAGTTGCATGGCTGCTGCTGGTCCAGGTGCTGCTTGTACTGCTGGCTGGCTGGTGGTACTCACGGTGCTGTTGGTAGGAAACCTTCCATTGGCTGTAATTGAAGGGGAACTGTCTCTAGGTCCAGATCACTGGCACAAATTTGCCCCTAGTGACTGTGCCTGGAACATACAAGTTTGACCCAGTGAGTGTAAACAGGCAAATACAAGTTTACCTGAGGAAGTCTGACTGGCAAATAAAAATTTCCACAATTGAGTGTAACTGTCATATGCAAGTTTGCGCCAGTGAATGTGACTGGCACATAAAAATCTGCTCTTGTGAATAAACCAACACCCCACAGGTGCAGTAAGCTGGGTATTGGGATCCGATCTGGCGAATCAACCAACACCCCACAGGTGCATTAATCTGGAACATGGGATCTGTTCCGAAGAATAAACCAACACTCCTCAGGTGCATTCAGACGATCTAGCGAATCTACACACCACTGTTGCATTTAGCAAGGGGTAGGGATTTGATCTAGCAATCAACCAACACCCCTAAGGTGAATTCAGCCAGGGGTTGGGATCCGATCTAGCGAATCAACAAACACCCTTCAGAAGTTTTCAGCCAAGGATTGGGATCTGATTTGGCGAATCAAGCAACACTCTTCAGGTGTTTTCAGAAAAGGCGTTGGGATCCGAACTAGCGAATCTACCAACACTTCACAGCTGCATTCAGCCAGGGGTTGGGATCCGATCTAGCGAATCAACCAACAAACTTCAAGTGAGCTCAGCAAAGGGGTTGGGATCCGAACTAGCGAATCATCCAACACTTCACAGTTGCTTTCAGCCGGGGGTTGGGATTCGATCTGGCGAATCAATGAAAACCCTACAGGTGTGTTCAGCCTGGGGGTGGGATCAGGTCTAGCGAATCAACCAATAACCTTCCGTTGCCTTTGGCCCAGGGTTTGGATCCGATCTGGTGAATCAACCAACAACCTGTTGGTGCGTTCAATCAGGTGCGTTCAATCAGGGGTTGAGATCCGAACTAGCGAATCAACCAACACTCCACAGTTACATTCAGCCGGGGGTTGGAATCCAATCTGGTGAATCAACCAAAACCCTTGAGTTGCATTGGCCCGGGGTTGGGATCCGATCTGGCGAATCAACCAACAACCTTCAAGTGCGTTCACTCAGGGGATGGGATCCGAATTAGTGAATCAACCAACACCCCACAGTTTCATTCAGCTGGGGGTTGGGATCCAATCTGGCGAATCAACCAACACCCGACAGGTGCATTCAGATGAAAGATGGTATCCGATCTGGCGAATCAACCAACAACCTTCAAGTGCGTTCAGCAAAGGGGTAGGGATCCGAACTAGCAAATCAACCAACACTCCACAGTTGCATTCTGCCGGGGGTTGGGATGCGATCTGGCGAATCAACCAAAACCCTTCAGTTGCGTTTGGCCAAGGGTTGGAATCAGATCTAGCGAATCAGCCAACAACCTTCCAGTGCATTTAGTCAGGGGTTGGGATCTGAACTAGCGAATTAACCAACACCCCACAGGTGTTTTCGGCCAGGGGTTGGGATCCAATCTAGCAAATCAACCAACACCCCCAGGTGCATTTAAACGGGGGTTGGGTTCATCCTCATATAATAAAATGTCCTCCTGTAGTATACATGACACACACACCCACCAATATAATAAAATATCCCCATAGTATAAATGATGCACACACCCATATAATAAAATGTCCCCCTTATTTTATATTTGACACATCTACCCATATAATAAAATGTCCCCCATAGTATAAATGACACACACACACCCACCCGTATAATAAAATGTCCCCAAAGTATAAATGAATATACCCCTATAATAAAATGCCCCCAATAGTATAAATGACACACCTCCATAGAGAGTGAAAATTGCAAAATATGTGGTTAATGGAGAACTAAAGATGATTTAAAAATCCCCATAACATAGAACAGGGGTGTCCAACCTACCTCACTAGCTGCACTACAATTAGTGACCAGGCCACTTCTGTGATTCTACACCTTGCCGACCCATCTTCTATAGTAGGTATCCCTAAATCTGCTAATATAATAACTCCACCATCAGATCTGTTCAGCTGCTGTGGTCCTGGATCAGAGGGGCTGGGTATTTCAGGAGTATACATACTCCCATAGACCTGACCAATAACAACACTCACTATGTGTGATGAGCACAGGGAGAAGGCAAACCCCTGCTCTAGGAACAAAGCTACAGAAAGGGGGTTGATATCTCCATTTTATGTGTGATTCATATTTACAAGAATTTGTTCAAGTGTATGAAGGAAATAAGATGTCAAATTGTGACCTCAAAATTATGTTTTAGTATTTGGGAGATATCTGTCAGTTTTGAACCCCTCAGGGCTACTTCTTTCTAAAGTAGAATTTTTTTTAGATATTGAAACTTGAACTTAAGCCTGCGCCTACTCTCCTGACATTGCTCCAGTCATCTTATGCCTCACGAGTCTTTAAATTATTAGGGTACTGTCGGGACCCACGCCTACACCTACTCACCAGTTGCTGCTCCATTTTCCTTTCATTTGCGACCTTGCTTGCTTGCCGGTAAAAATCTATAGGACCCAAGTATAAACCGAGGGGAGCTTTTCAGGGCCATTTTAAAATGAAAAAACCTCAGTTTAAAGTATATACGGTATTTATTTTGCAATGGCTGAAATATACATTTGAACCTAAACCACTGCGTATGCAGCTTTCTTTATATTAATTTAGTGTGAGGATCACCATGCAGTTTTGATCCCCCTTTCTCTAAGAAATAATTCAGACAACTGCAGAGATGCAGAAACTTTCAAGAGTGTCATTGGACATCCTGAAACACTAGTAGTCATATAAAACCCTGGTTTGGGTACCGGTATTGGTGCATCGGAGGCATTATATATTTAGGAGCGCCTGTCCATTTTCTATATACACTTTTATGGAGCACCGCAGTGGAACTATGCAGCGATACCTTTTTTGATATGCATTTATATTTATGTGTTTTTTATTCGGATTTTAGACTTACTCTGTATAACTATATAAAGTAATATTTATTTATTATATATTGATATTGTAGCTGGCCAGCTTAAATTAGTGTAACAGTATAACTTTTATTATGTGGTTTTATGTGTATCTTATTGCATTAGGATAAAAATATATTAATATTTCCCACAGTGTACACCTTTTTTATACATTATTAATATGAGGTTTTTTTGCTATACTTTTTTTCAGGGCTTTCCTTTAAAATACTGCATATGTAATACCGTAAATTATATTACATGTAATTAGATTCTAAATTTTCTCTCTGTTCTATTTCTAGCTTATACTCTTCAATGTTGCTGACAGAGTAAACTTAGGCCTCATTCCCACCTCTGAGCCAGGTTACCCAGTGGCTTGTAGAGTCCTGAGAAAAGACACTGGTGGGATCCTGCATATACATCAAAATGTGAACAGCTTTAAAAGGCATGCAAAAACAGAGAAAAAGGGGAAAATGGCATGGATGCAATGGGCAGAGCAAGCAGAAAGGCAGATCACAGATTTGCTAAAAGAAATCCACCAGAATAATTGGCCCACGAGAATATTAAGGGTGGAACAGATTAAATCCTATGCCCCTCACGTGGACCATGTTGTGATGGAGCTGGACTATCGTCCAGATCCAGTAATATAGTTTGTTTGTGTTTTTTCCCTTTAAGATCCTCTGACTTCCTAAAGTTGCTTCTCTCTCTTTCTATAAATATATTTAATATATTAAATTATTTTACCAATTTACATTCATATCCCAAATTCAAACTTTTATTTGAAACCTAGAAACCAAATATAGCATTATATAGTGGATACATTATAGGGATATAAGTAAACCTTGAGGATACATGCAATATCCTATTCATTTATGGTGGGTAGTACATTATACATTACAGTCCTCCCCCTACCTGTAGAGTATTTTTTTTAAATAAAACTCTACACACACACACTTTCTTTCTTACGGATTATTACTTTGTTAGCCCTGGTTTTATGAGGAGAAATTTTGTAATAGATGGCATCTCACAGCAAAACAGACACTCCTGTTTACACACACATAGAAACAATGAATAGCCATTCCATGTGCACATTTCCTTTAGACATATTCTGTCTGACCCGTGGCACCTTCTCCCTCCCAGGCTCACATAGATGTACAAATTTCTGGTGAGAGCCACAGTGGCAGAGATAACTGCACAGCATGATCTGGCTCAATTGTGTAATTCCCTAAAATGAAATTTTACCTATAGGTGCAGCACCCCCCAAACCCCATTTTCATTTTACTTACCTTCCCAAAAGATTTCCCTGAAGTCAGGGAAATCTTTTGGGAAGGTAAGTAAAATGAAATTTTACCTATAGGTGCAGCACCCCCCAAACCCCATTTTCATTTTACTTACCTTCCCAAAAGATTTCCCTGAAGATACTTACAAAACCCGGTCCCTCGCCGATCTGCTTCCTATACAAAAACCCAGGGAGGCGTCTTGTATTCATCTCAGTATTGCTTCTATTCTGTGGCATTTAGTTGAGTTGTTTTAATACAGAATGAGAGACGGATGGGACAGGACATATTCTAATTCTTTCCTTTACCAACTGACGTAATCTCTTTTACGTCAGTTATTGTATCGCGGGAACGGGTTAAGGTAAGTTACGGGAGCTGCCTTATTGAATCTCCCCATTAGTCTACAGTGTGGTGATTAAGCACTGAGGAATGAAGAGGATTTCAGCAGTCTTAAAAAGAGCAGGATAGTCCACAATGCCTAGGGCAGTAAAAGAAATATCAGGGGTCCTACTACAGTACTACAGCCTAGGGCAGTAAAAGAAATATCAGGGGTCCTACTACAGTACTACAGCCAATACAATACAAGATTATAAAACAAAGGAGCGGTGTTGGACTGGCCCATAGTGTTACGGGTGAATCCCCCAGTGGGCCCACAGCCCATTCACCCGAGATAATAAAGAAAACTGCTAAAATTTAAATACAGAGCCAAAGGGATGATAAGAAATGCATTTTACTAAATAATAGGTGTCAGTAGGAGTAATATAAATATGTAAATAAGTGATAATAGAGATATAAAATTTTAGGTGGGATCCTAAACTCGTCCTGTGAGCCCCTGGTCTTTGATTCCCTGGTGGGCCCCAATAGTCCAGTGCAACACTGCAAAAGAGGCCCAAATGGCAGCTCTGTCTAGGACCCAATTTGATGGTACCGTAATCCATCTTTGGTATGTTCTGGTTTTAGGCCTAGGGGTTTCTACTAACCTTAAAGGGCATATACTGTGGTTTTAGGCCTAGGGGTTTCTACTAACCTTAAAGGGCATATACTGGAAAGTATAATTCATCCTAATCCCCACTGTACCATTTTTGTGTTGATCTGTCCCTATCAGCTGTAAATCCAGTGCATTTTTATTATAAACTCTCCTGCTGAAGCTGGTATAGTGACAGAGTTTTGACAGTTGGTTTGCTTGATTTTACACTAGTACTAGATTTAAGGCATGTATTCACCTCAGAGTAATTGCTACTTGCTCTACATATGTTTCTAAATAGATTAAGAAAAGCCATTTCATGACCAGTGTCTGGAGCAGAGGATCATGTGATCTGGTGCCCAATGATTGTGCATAAAACCATTAATAGAAAACACATAGAAATATCTCTTTCCATGTCTGTATTTTAAAAAACAGTTTAATACGATTATATAGTTTTGTTTTTAAATGAATAGCACAGGCTATTAATCTTTGATTTATTTGTTATGAGACACACAACCCCCCTTGGTCATAGTTTCACTGGGAAAACCTTATTTTCAACAAGTTGTGTCCAGTGGGGGAGAAAACTACAAAGTCTGGGTATGGCCAGGGTGGTCAGGGGCATGGCTGGTTGTGCCGCTTAGAAGTTGAGAGGCATTGGCAGGTACATATAATAGTAACCCGAGTTCGAATCCACACTTGGACACATCTGCAAGGAGTTTGTATGTTCTCCTCCACGTGCTTGTTTGGGTTTCCTGCGGTTTCCCCCCACAATCATAAAGACATACTGATAGGTTGTATGTGTCTAATAAATGTGCTTAGATTGTGAGCTCTTCGGGCCTGATATAAATGTATACATGTAATTATAAAGTACTACAGAAGATGTTGGCGCTATATAAATCAACAACAACAATAATAAATAGATAGATAGATAGATAGATAGATAGATAGATAGATAGATAGATGGACAGACAGACAGAGATAGATAGATAGATAGCAGAGATAGATAGATAGATATATAGATAGATAGCAGAGATAGATAATATAGATAGATTAGATAGACAGATAGAAGAGATAGATAAATAGCAGAGATAGATAAATAATCTATATAATTATATATAATCTATATATAAAATATATAATCTAGAAAATAGTTAGGGCCCTGCTGAAAGATAGATAGATAGCAATAGATAGATAGATAGACAGATAGAAGAGATAGATAGATAGATAGATAATATAGATAGATAAATATCAGAGATAGATAGATAGATAGATAGACAGACATAGAAGAGATAGATAGATAGATAGATAACAGAGATAAATAGATAATATAGATAGACAGATAGCAGAGATAGATAAATATCAGAGATAGAAAGATAGATAGCAGAGATAGATAGATAGATAGAAGAGATAGATAGATTAGATAGTAGTAGATAGATAGATGGATGGACAGAGAGACAGAGATAGATAGATAGCAGAGATAGATAGATAGACAGATAGAAGAGATAGATATATAGCAGAGGTAGATAGATAAGATAGATAGATAACAGAGATAGATAGCAGATAGATAGATAGATAGATTAGATAGATAGCAGAGATAGATAGATAGCAAAGATAGATAGATAATATAGATAGATTGATAGCTAGCAGAGATAGGTAGGTAGGTAGGTAGAAAGATGATAGATAGATAGATAGATAGATAGATGGACAGACAGACAGAGATAGATGGATAGATAGCAGAGATAGATAGATAATATAGATGGATAACAGAGATAGATGGATAGATGGATAGATAGATAGATAGATAGATAGCAGAGATAGATAATATAGATAGATTAGATAGACAGATAGAAGAGATAGATAGATAGCAGAGATAGATAGATACATAATATAGATAGATAGATAGATAAATAGCAAAGATAGATAAATAATCTATATAATTATATATAATCTATATATAAAATATATAATCTAGATAATAGTTAGGGCCCTGCTTAAAGATAGATAGGTAGCAATAGATAGATAGCGATAGATAGATAGACAGATAGAAGAGATAGATAGATAGATAATAGAGATAGATAAATATCAGAGATAGATAGATAGACAGACAGATAGAAGAGATAGATAGATAGATAGCAGAGATAAATGGATAGATAATATAGATAGACAGATAGCAGAGATAGATAAATATCAGAGATAGAAAGATAGATAGCAGAGATAGGTAGATAGACAGATAGAAGAAATAGATAGATTAGATAGTAGTAGATAGATAGATGGATGGACAGAGAGACAGAGATAGATAGATAGCAGAGATAGATAGATAAATATCAGAGATAGATAAATATCAGATATAGATAGATAGACAGATAGAGGAGATAGATATATAGCAGAGGTAGATAGATACGATAGATAGATAACAGAGATAGATAGATAGCAGATAGATAGATAGATAGATTAGATAGATAGAGATAGATAGATAGCAGAGATAGATAGATAGATAGCAGAGATAGATAGCAGAGATAGATAGATAATAGTGATAAAAAAATAGCAGAGATAGATAGATAGATAGATAGATAGATAATATAGATAGATTAGATAGATAGCAGAGATAGATAGATAGCAGAGATAGATAGATAGATATATAGATAAATAGCAGAGATAGATACACAGATAGAAGAGATAGATAGATAGCAGAGATAGATAGATAATATAGATAGATAGATAGCAGAGATAGGTAGGTAGGTAGATAGAAAGATGATAGATAGATAGATAGATAGATAGATAGATAGATAGATGGACAGACAGACAGAGATAGATAGATAGATAGATAGATAGTTTGCCGCTGGATTGGAAAAAGCCAGTAATAACCAATATTCAAAAAAGGTAGTCGTGTCACAGCCTGGGAAAAATATAGACCTGTAAGCCTAACCTCAGTGGTAGGGGGTGATGGAAACTTTAAGGGATCATATCCTGACTTGTCTCCAGAGATCATCTATTAGTAGTAGTGTCAGCATTGATTTATGAGAAATAGGATCATGCCAGACAAATTAATTGGTTTTTATGAAGAAATGAGTAAGAAGTTGATTCAGGCACAGCAGTGGATGTGGTATATTGTGGATTTTGCAAAAGTCTTGATACTGTGCCACATAGTGGACTAATGATATAAAATGAGGACATGTTGCCTTGAAGAGAAACATTGTTCATGCGGATAAGAGAACGTTAATTGGACCGCAACACAGAGAGTGGTGGTTAATGGAAGCTACATCTTGTGGGCTAAGTTCTAAGCGGAGTGCCTAAGTGGTCATGTAGGGGGCTTGTTCTGTTTATCTGTTTATAATGACTTAGAAGGGGGCATGAGAGCAAGTCTCGGTGTTTGCTGATGACCACTAAACTATGCAGAGCTTTGGAAACTTCCCAATGATGTGCAAGTGCTGCAAGCAGACCTAGATAGATTATCAAAATGGGCAGTAGAATGGCAGATGAGATTCAATGTTGATAATGTAAGGTGATGCATTTGGGATTTAATAATCCCTGTGCCACCTACACCATAAATAACTCTGTGTTAAGTGCATCTTATGTAATGGAAAAAGATATTGCGGGTTCTGGTAGATAACAGACTTAGCTATAGCAAAACCAATGCCAGGTAGCAACGGCTAGAGCTAGCAGGATATGTCTTGTATAAAAAGGGATAAAAATATTATTCTCCACTCTTTACACGGCACTGTAAGCCTCATTTGGAATATGCGGTGTGCTAGTTTTTGGAATCCCATATACAAAGGGACATCTTGGAAATTGAGGCAGTTCAGAGAAGGGAACTAAATAATAAGGGGAATGGAGGGGCTTGAAATATGCAGGGCAGATTATTCAAGTGTAGGGCTGGTTACATTGAAGATTAGCTGTTTGCGTTGGGGACATGAGAAACCTGTACAAATATATATTAATGGCCCATACAATGAACTCTCTGGTGATGTTTACTAAAGGTCATATCAGATGACTCGTGGACATCCTTTAAGGTTGGAAGAAAAGAAGTTTCATCTTCAGGTTAGGAGGGTTTTTTTTACAGTGAGAACGGTGATAACTGTGGAACTGTCTTCCAGCAGATGTGGTAATGGGCAAGTTCATTGAATAGCTTTAAAAAAAGGCCTGGATAAGTTTCTAAAACTAAAAAATATTGAGAATTACTGGTATTAATGCATATAGATCTGGTTGATCCAGGGATACTTTCCGATTGCCGTTGGAGTCAGGAAGGAATTTTTCCCCGCTTTTAGCTGGGGTTTTTGCCTCCTCTGGATCAACTGTTAGGTAGGGTTAAAAAAAAAAAAAAAAAAAAAAAGGGGGTGAATAGGTGGACTTACGGACGTATGTCTTTATTCAACTTAATACTATGTTTACTATGTGAATCAACCAACAACCTTAAGTACGTTCAGTACGGGTTGGGATCACGAACTAGCGACATCAACGAAACACCCTAAAGGTGCATTCAGACAGAGGATGGGATCGATTGGCGAATCAACCACACTACTAAAGGTGAAATAAGCCGGTGTTAGGATCCAATCTGGTGATTAACAACACTCACAGGAAAATTTAGCCAGGATTTGGGATTCAATCAGCGAATCAACAAACACCCTTCAGGAGCTTTCAGCCAAGGGTTGGGATCGATTTAGCAAATCAAGCAACACTTCGGGGTGTTTTCAGAAAAGGGGTTGGGATCCGAACTAGCGAATCAAACCACCCCCACAGGGGTATTCGGCCAGGGGTTGGGATCCGATCTAGCAAATCAACCAACACCCCCTGGTGCTTCAAAATGGGGTTGGGTCATCCCCTATAATAAAATGTCCTCCCAAGTAGTATACTGACACACCCACCCACCTATACATAAAAATATCCCCATAGTATAATGTTGCACACCACTATATATATAAAATGTCCCCCATAGTATATATGACAATCTACCCATATAATAAAATGTCCCCATAATATAAATAACCTCCCCACCCATATAATAAAATGTCCCAAAGTATAAATGAAATACCCTATAATAAAATGCCCCCATATCATTAATGACACTCATAATAATATATATGTCCCCCAATAGTATAAAGACACACCCTCATATAATAAATTGTCCACCATAGTATAAATGAACACAAAGTATAATGAAATCCTCTATAGAAAATGCCCCATATTGTAAATTACACACTCAGCCATATAATAAAATGTCCCAAATAGTATAAAAACATACAATACAAAGAATTGTGGAAGTTGTAAATTAGGCTAATTTACAACTACATTTACGGAAGTGCAACTGATCTGGTCAAAACATTTATACAAACATAGAAAAGATAATCAATGCACTTCCTAGGCCCCATACCATATCATATGATCTTCACACTGCTACACACTGAGAGAGCCTGTTATATGGATCCAGTGTTGTAAAGAATAGAAATGCAAAAGTTTGCTAATCGTAAATTGAAGTAAAAGAAATTGAAAAGGTTAGACGTTAGGACCTTCCGACTGGGGTTAACTTGATGTGGTTGGAAGGCTTTTCATTCAGTGATCACCGTAATGTAACTAAAACCCTTTGTTATAAAGTATGCCAGTTGTGAAGATCAGAATATATGTATAACAGAAAGAGAGACAGAGAGAGAGACAGAGAGAGACAGACAGACAGAGAGAGACAGACAGACAGTGTCGTTTGGCCATGCCCACCCGCTTCCACTACACATTGCATCAGGATGTGAAGCACTCTCCCACAATGCAATACAGCTGGATATCATCTACACTTACTGGGAAAGCAAACTTTGTTTTGATTGGCCATTAACTCGCACATGCTCAGTAAGTCTCTCATAGGGGGTATGGGGGGGGGGAGGGAACGATTAACTACACAGGGGTAGATAGAAAAGTTAGAGATCTGGGGGCTAGTAACACAACGGAGGGAGGAGAAGGAGGAGGGGGGAGCATAGAGGATAAGGAGGCATGTACGACCATGTATGGAAGTAAATCAATTGATAATCTAAAATGTATGTTTACAAATGCAAGGAGCCTGGCTGGAAAAACCGGCGAACTTGAAATAATAGCGTTAAAGGAAAGGTATGATGTAATTGGTATAGCAGAATCATGGCTTAATGATTCACACGACTGGACAGTAAATATTGAAGGGTACTCCTTATTTAGACATGACCGAGTTAATAAGAAAGGAGGAGGAGTATGTATGTATGTTAAACAGGAATTGAAGCCAAATTTAAAAGATGGAATAGATGGGGGAGCAAACGATGCGGCAGAAACATTATGGGTGGAACTGTGTACAGGAAGCAAGAAGGTAGGTAAATTAATTGTTGGAGTGTGTTATAAGCCGCCAAATGCCGGGGAAGAGGTGGAAATGAATCTCCATATGCAGTTGGCGAAGGCTGCTGGTATGGGGCATGTTCTGGTTATGGGGGATTTTAACTACCCTGAAATAGATTGGAGTAATGGAACTGCCAGCACCTCAAAAGGTATAAAGTTCTTAAATTTCCTATATGAGCATTTTCTTTCACAGATGGTAGAAGTTCCTACTAGAAAGAATGCGTTGTTGGATCTGGTGATATCTAATAACCCAGAGCTCATTTTGGAGATGAAGGTAATGGGAAGCTTAGGGAATAGTGACCATGATATAGTGTCATTTAATATAGGTTGCAGAAAACTAAAGTGCACTGGCTTAACAAAAACTTTTAACTTTAGGAAAGCTAATTTTATGCTTTTAAAGGAATCGCTCCTGCTCATAGACTGGGGGGAACTGTTTCTAGGTAAAGATACTGAGCAGATGTGGACCACTTTTAAAGGGATATTAAACTATAACATTTCCAAATCGGTACCTTTAGGAAACAAGTGTAAAAAAATTAGGTCCACTCCTGCATGGCTTAATGCTCAGGTAAAAAGGGAAATGGAAAAAAAGAAAAGGGCTTTTAAAATTTTGAAAGCAGAAGGCACAGAACAGGCTTACAGGGACTTCAAAAGTTGTAATAAAGAGTGCAAGAAAGCAATTAAACTAGCTAAAATACAAAATGAAATACGGATTGCCGAACAAAGCAAGTCCAACCCCAAGATGTTTTTATACTCCTCAGATGCTTCCATGCAAAAAGAAGATCTGCAAGCTTCAACAAGAAACTAAGATTACCTAGTTTGAGTTGCTGTTGCGGAAAGTAATTGATTTTACTTGCTTGGCTGAGAAACACATTGTATATCAAAGAAGGTTCATTGGTATTTGAATATAATCTAACCAACGGCTTCTCAAGTTAGGTGCCCTTTACAGATACCAACAATCCTTGTAACCAAACCCATGTCCGCCATTATTTAAAACATGTGGAGAAGGTCATTTTGTGACATTTACTCTTAGATGTTTTGAGGAACATGTAGCAATGAAATGGAGTTTACACAACCGTTAATCAAACAAGCCACCAGTTGGAAATGTGAATCAGGCAGCTTCTATTTTGTTCAGTGGATCCCATTTACAAAAAGTGAAAAGAACTCTTTGATTTGTGTGGTGTGGAATCAATGGCAAATCAAGTACAACAATTTCAAAGAGTTATCTTGTTTCAGCAATGAACTATCGTTGGCTTGGAGAAAGAAGAAAATAGATGAGGATTTACAAGATAGAGCAGGAGTCTTAGCAGGGGATGGGCAGTTTGACCGTCCTGGCCCATTTGCTAGAGTTTGTATTCTATCGCTCAGGATCAGTACATTATAAGATAGTTGATTTACAAGTAGACAAATAGGTCCCGGAAAATCATCAGTTTGATGGAAAAAAATGGCTTTTGAAAAAGTGTTTGGACAAAATGTAGAAAAATATATAGACATACATGTTGGGCAACCGATCGCCACGTGATCTATAGAACATTTGTCAACCAACCACCCGGAAATAGAACATCAGTTTGATGTGTGGCAAAAGTGTGTCCAAACAGTTATTAGCGGCCAGTAAGAAAAAGGGTGGTTGAGTTGATTGAAATTCTTGGAGTACCACCAATTGTGAATCATCTTTGTTGGTGTTGCACAAAGTTGTGAACAGGGATGAGGACAAATAATTGACTGGTGAAGTCACTATGTTCCCATATTGCCACAAGACACAAATTCGATCTCTGAAGCATTACAATAAAAATGGGGTAAGGTTCCATCAGAAAAAACAGTGAGAAGTTATTGGATCAATCAAGACAAAGAGCTGACATTGTATGACACTGGCAAAAAATAATGTGTTCTGAATACTAGACTATTTAAAAGAATAAAAAAAGTCTCTCAGTTCTGCCACACTGGGTCACTGGAAGTGTTTCACAGTAAGGTTTTGAAATATCATCAAAAAACGACGTCATTTGGAATGATGCTATGGAAAGAAAGAACCATTCTTGCGATTCCTTTCCGCATAACCACAAACATCGGTATAGAGAACAGGCAACATTCAAGGTACAAAACATTGAATCGGATGACAAGGGAGATCATAGATCAAAAGGTTCAGATATGTTTTCCCAAACCAAAAGAGAAGAATGGGTAGCAAACCTGGTTATGATCCCGTGGTTGATAATGACCATTATATGACATGATTAAGATGCATTGGATCTTACTTTCTGGAGATCTGTTGTTGATGTGGGTTTCTAAAAAAAAAACGGACATGCCAGCAAACATTTGAAACCAAAGAAAAGCCTAAAAAAGAGGACATACACAGCAACACATGTCAAGCTTCAACAGAAATAACTTTGGTAATAAATTTTTTCTACTAGTTTATATTACAAGGTATATTTACCTTTCGTTTTTAAAAGTGGATGTGTATTAAAGAAACTATTTAACTTTTTTATAAAAATATGATGTGCACTTTGTCAAATTAATTTTTTATTTTATTATGCAGTTATACACAATACACAAAATACACAGCTGTTTCAGAAAAAGCTAGATATATTGGTGCTTAGTGTTTCACGGCCTTATACAACATATACATGACAGGATACTGCATACAGAGTTAGTTTATAAGGATTATTAGTGTGTAAAAAGTGATTAAAAAAAAAGTGCTAATTGGAAGTGACTGCTGTCAAACTTATTTAGGATTCCCCCCCAAAACAAAAATTGTTTGGGAGGGGGACTGACGAAAGGGGAGGACAGTTGACTACAATGAGCACTTTTACCGAAAAAAATCATTTGAAAAATTCATGTAATCATTATAGTCTTTGTGCTATTTCCAGGATGTATATGTATATAGATATATACATACATGATTGGACACCGTTTGAACCTCTACTACTTGACTTCAGTACACCATAAAAGGTGCAGAGGTCAATTCATTTTTAAAACTTTACGTCAATGAAAGGGATGCGGGAAGGACATTTTATGGTATAATGATTTAGAAGTTGGAGTGTCATGGAGATCAATTGTAACAGCTTTTTCAGAGCTAATCTAAAATTTAATGTAGGTGATGAAACAATACCGTTGTTTAAGCTTAAGGTAGTAATGTATATAAATAAATATATCTATCTATGGACATCTATCCATCGATAGATAGTAGTTAACAAACATACTGTATATATATCTCTAAATATATATATATATATAGATATATATATATATATATATATATAACATACATAAACACACCAAAACACAACAAAAGGTAAATAATAGAAATGGATAATAAAACTAAGTATTAATAATATTTATCCATAGATGTATTTAATTTTATCTATGACTAGTCATACAAAATGAAAAAAAAAAAAAAGAACATTATGTATCTTAAAATATATTTAATAAGAGAACAATCTAAAGGGTAAATTCAACAAAACAAATTTTTTATAACAGATTAGATATAAATAATTTAATAAAATAACTTTAATTATTACAACCATAAAACACAAGTCCAATACACCAGTTACTCAGCATAATAGTTCCCTAGCTGTTAGAAATCCAGTGTATCTACCTCTGTATCAGGGAAAGCCATTCTAGTTGCCCTGAATCAGTGTGTGGCGTATCTACCGTTGTGTTTATGTATACATTATTGCTGTGCTGGTACCCGTGATGTTTTGAAAAGTGCCCGGAATGTTTCCTGACTTGTTTTGCCACATAAGTTTCCGGGACTCCCCGGCGGACCTCCGCGGCGCGATACGTCCGCGCACCACACGCCGGCGAGAGACGTCACGCGCGCGACGGCGCAGACCATACAGACGGCCTCTGCGCTCCCGGCCTTCTCCTACTAGATAGATAGCAGGTTATGATAGCAGGCGTTAGATAGCAGCATTAGATTATATAGTATAGCATGTTAACGCGAGTTAGATAGATAGATATATAGATCGATAGCTAGCAGAGTTGATAGATAGATAGGAAGAGTTAATAGATGAGATAGCCGAGTTAGATAGTTAGATAGATAGATAGATAGAGAGCAGAGTTATATAGATAGATAGATAGCAGGAGTTAGATAGATAGATAGATAGCAGAGTTAGATAGATAAGATAGACAGAGTTAAGATAGATAGATAGCAGAGTTAGATAGATAGATAGCAGAGTAGATAGATAGCAGGAGTTAGATAGATAGAGATAGATAGATAGATAGCAGGTTTAAGATAGATAGCGAGTTAGATAGATAGATAGATAGAGAGATAGAAGAGTTAGTAGATAGATAGATAGATAGATAGATAGATAGCAGAGTTTATAGATAGATAGATAGCAGAGTGAGATAGATAGATAGATAGCAGCGTTAGATAGATAGATAGATAGCAGAGTTAGATAGATAGATTTTTTTTAGGACAGAGTTAGATAGTAGATGAGCAGATTTTAAGATAGATAGATAGCAGAGTTAGATAGATAGATTAGATAGATGATAGATAGATAGCAGAGTTAGATAGATAGATAGCAGAGTTGAAGACAGATACAGAGTTAGATGATAGATAGATAGATAGCAGAGTTAGAGAGATAAGATAGATAGATAGCAGGAGGGTTAGATGATAGCAGAGTTAGATAGATAGATCGATAGATAGATAGCAGAGTTAGATAGATAGATAGCAGAGTTAGATAGATAGAGAGTAAGTAGATAGCAGAGTTAGATAGATAGCAGAGTAGATAGTAGCAGAGTTAGATAGATAGCAGAGTTAGAGAGATAGCAGAGTTAGTAGATAGCCAGAGTTAGGAAGCTAGCAGAGTTAGATAGATAGCAGGTTAGATAGATAGCAGAGTTAGATAGATGATAGATAGCATAAACAGAGTTAATAGATAGATAGATAGATAGAAGCAGAGTTAGAGAGTAGCTAGCAGAGTTAGATTAGATAAGATAGATAGCAGAGTTAGATAGCTAGATATACAGAGAGAGCGGGACAGATAGCTAGGGGCAGAGGTCCATGTAAAAGGGACAGAGGTATCCCTGGCCAAAGGTATGGCCAAGCGACTGACTAACAACTGAACACTAACAGTAAGTTAAATACCAGATGCTACCAGTATATAAGATATGCCAGTTTACTGTGCCTGTGTGTCAATGAAGTTGTGTCTCTCTATCCAAATCTTCTCTCTCTGTCGGTTATTAACTGTCTTTCTGGTCTGTTTATCCACTACGGGCTGTGTGTCTATGTTTGTGGTATCTATCTGTCTGTAGTGTCTTTTTGCGCCATCGCATTAAGTACTTAGTGGGTGTGTCCTAATTGGGGCGAAGAAAGGGGCGTTGGCCTAAAAAATTGTTGCGGCGAATGGAGTGCCCAGGAGTGCCCCCGGATCTTCGTAGACCCTAGATACGACCCCTGCCTGGACAACACAGGAAGGAATAGGATTCTATCATCTTGCCCCCAAAAATCCATTACCACCCACACTTGGTAAACGAGCGATAAGCAGTTTTTCTTTAGGATCTCTAAAAATAACGTGATAATGATTAATATTAAATAATGATATTTTAGTAATATTGACAAAGTGTAAATGTCAAACATTTCATAATAATGAGTCCTACCTTTACTTTTACTCCATAATTAAATAAATATTTGGTATATACATGGTGAATGTCTTATCGCATACTGGGAATGAAAATAAAATTTCTCTAATTGTCAAGCATACGAGCGGCTATTCTCTGAACCAATTTGTATTCGGACCTGTACGGCTACGTAGTAAGGGCCAGGCCAGATTTAAGATTAGCACAGTCGTCACACACCTAGGGGAGGAGAGAGAATGAGGTTGGAGGGACGGATGTCAATCTCATCCCACCAATACACACCATTGAGGTCAATTTTAATTCAAAAAAATGAGAAAAGGGTGTGGTTTTTAAAAGGTGGGCCTGTTTTTAGGGGGAGGTTCTAAGGGCCCTATGCTCTGTGGTACTACAGGCTCCCGAGGGGTATAAAATCCGGCCCATGGGGTGGCATACTTTTTTTTAAAAAATGTTTTTATAACCTTGACGGTCGTCAATTATTGTTGAAGAAGAAAATTTTTGAGTCGGTAATGTAGATTTGTGTTTAAATAACATCAATAATCTTATGATGTATTAATTTAAAAATAAAATATATAGAGCGTTTCCATAATTATGAAAAACTATTTATTACAATTAAATATGTATTACGCAAATCATTGTTAATAAGTTATTAGAAAAACAATATGACAAAATGACATATAAATAAATAATTTCATAACACATTTTAGATATTATTTTTTGAAAAAGATATATTTCCAACCTTGCCAAATCTCTTCTCGTGGGCAATCTCTTGCAGATGTACGTTATTATTACATCACTCCACCTCCTCTTGGTAGTACAGTGAGATATGAAAAAGTATTACGAACGCAACACTGTTCCTCAGGATGACTTGTTTCTTTCCTTTCTTTACTTCTTGACAGCCAGCTTCAATTCTGTCGGTCATGGGTACACAATGACCCATTGACGAATTGTTACATACCAATGCGGTCAAATTGGAAATTTGCACTGTCATGTTAGGATCAACTACTGATCATGTGGTACCTCTTGCTCCACATTATGATCCTTTGTAAAGGATTTACAGGAAAGCTTTCTCCTCTATTTTGTACGGAAGTCTACGTGTAGAATCGTAGAAATTCACACGCTATAAAAAATGACACATTGGACAATTATTTGAACGAATATTATAGAGAGCTGAGATAATGAGATTTATACCCAAATAAAAACATTCAATATTTGAAAACACTATTTTTATATCACTGCGTCTTGAGGGGTTGTTGAAAATTAATAATAACGAGTAATTATGCTCATATGCGCTACAGTGAGTTGGAAACAGTAACAGATTAACTCTGAGCCAACAATGCTCTGGGCAAATCTTCTGAACATGATTATTCATGAGTATGCGCAAGGTTGATATGCGTCTATTAAGTCACTGTGTGCCGGCTGATGGAGTGCCTTTTGAGAACTCGGCTGCCAAAGAGAGATCTTAACGTAACTCTTCTTAACCGATGATGTGAAAAATCATTTAGGGCGATTTGTTGTTAAGGAGGGGGAGAATAGGGGAGCATGTGCACCTGTGAGCGCTCCTCGTTGGAATTCCCCTGTAAGTGTGCAGGACATATAGTTGTGAAAAAGAAAGGTCCACGTTCAAAGCTAGGTTTTTCTATCTTTCTTTCTTGTCCACCAGGCATTGATAACCTAAGGTAAACAACGTGATCTACTTGTTTTTGACATTACAGAGTCTTCGCTAATGGCCAAGGTCTAAGCATAGTCGAGTTGTGTCGTTAAAATTCACCACAAAAGTTGGTGGGGTGGGGACTTAATATTATGCATGAATCACCAACATTCATGCTCCCCGTTTGTCCAATATGAATTGACAAACTAAATCTCTCATGGTCACATGCACAGCACATAATGTATTTGAGGAAGAATGTCAGTGTTAGATAGTTTATTTATCCAACATGTGGAGGAATTACAGAGGGAGGTTTAAATCTGAACCCACGCAGCGCTCCTTTAAGTCATTATTGTGGCGCTTATATATTTATGTCGGTTAGCGTAATGTTAAGTCTACCTTTGCGGCGTTGTAAGGTTCAGGAGGAGTCAATGGCAGCCATCGCCAAAAGCTATTTACAAGAATAGGGTATAAGAGGTAAGATTAACATAAACTATAGCTGGCGGTTAAATAATTAAGTGTAGGTGAGATTCACCAAGAGCCTTGCAGCCTCTGTTAAATCATGGTACGGGAAGGACTTGAACAGAGCACTTGGCCATCTTGATAAATCTACCTGCTAGGTCTTCTTTCGATAATGTAAAGGAATAATTAACTTTTGCCATGAAGTATTAAGAAATGTTACGTGTTAAAGTTAGACACTGTGAAAATTAATAAAAGTTTTATAGAACAATGCAGCTATTTGGAATAACAAAAAAGATATAAAAATGAGTTACCTAACCGATTCGTCTTCTAACTTCAGATCAAATGGGAGTAGCAGGATGTTTAGATAAATGAGTTCACTAGACTATACTTACATAGGAAAGTTTAATTTCAGAAAAAAAATGGTATCATATGTTTAAAACAGATTTTTTTTTTTTTTTAAATATAGAACTTGAATACAAGAAAGAAAATATGACTTGAGAGACGGCCTACAGGACGATTTCATACTCTGCAGCAACGGCTTTTTGTGCCCTGGTTCTTTAGGTAATATTCAACACATGTGTGTTCCACTCTGTGCAAATTCTGCTATCCGTAAAATTACCCGAGGCTGGTGAAATTTCAATAGGTATTTGATTGGCCAGCAGCTGTGGCTTTTTAAATTCGTTAAGCGCTAAGAACCCTGCGCAGCCTCTGGTAAAATTGCAGTTTACAGTCGGTTAAAAATGCCCTTACCGGACAGCAATCCAAAGTGGGTACACATAGTACAGATAAAACCCCAGATAATGTTGTATTCCGATGGTATCGTGGCTTTATCGGAAACGTGTGTGGGGGCCCTTTGTTTACCCAACGAGCAAGGTCGCAGAATGACCGGGTCAGTTCAAACGCTCATCCGAGATTGTACTAAAAAAAATTTCACTGATCTTGTACTGTGCCTACACAGATTAAAGGGTCGTACACACCTGGGATGTGCACCCTCGACAGCCCCCTGTGCCGATGTATAAAGGTGACGAACAGGGGCAGAAATGGCCAAAGTCACGTGTGTGATGCAAATGGTCAAGGGTTTTCTTAGGTTATCCAACCGACAGAAGCCTATGACCCCGGACCCAGCGCATACACACACGTGACTATCGTACGTTTGGGTCGGGGGTGGCGAGGGTCGGCGATCAGGGTACACATTGCAGGTGTGTGACAAGGCTTGAAGTCTGTGCCTTGGGATTATAACAAAAGGGAAACTGGTGCAAAATACCATTAAAGATACATTTTACCCAGAGGAATGCAGCAGCTAATGGTACTGGAATCCCAAACATTTAGGCAAATTGTGTGTCTCAATTGCCAAGCAATCATCAACGGGCTCATTTAGCCAGATCCTAAAATTGCTCCAGGTGCTTTATGGCTTTAAAGCCTGTGTAATACCTAAAGATTTGTGGAAGAAGAGACAGACATGATCTGCAGATCCTGTTCTGCATCTTTGTTCAACGATCTGAAATACACACAGTCCCGAGCGTTGTCCCTCCCATCGGGGAAAACGCTTCGGGGGGGACTGGTTTCCATCGGCCGAGCTAGATCCTGTATAGGGAAGTAGCATGGACGATTTTGGAAATTTTCAGGCAGCCCCGAAAGAGGTTTGTCCGACCCAATCGTTCGGTGAGCCACGCGATCGTTCTGAAATGAAGGTACACACGGTACCAATAAAGCCCCGAACCATCAGATACGATAGTATCGGGGCTTTATCGGTATTGTGTTTACCCAGCTTTAGGACTCTGTATTTCCCTAGGACATGGGCTGACTCCCTCTAAGGGAGTCGAATGCAGCCGAGGGAAATATTCACCCTTTTCATAAAGTGTGCCGGCCGACCCTAACGGTTGGGAGGTCAACGCGCTCGTTTGGAAAAAGCAAGGGGGTACAAACGTTAACGATAATAGACTCAATACTATCGGATCAGACAGTGGCAGGGCTGTATCGGGTACGTTTGTTACGGTTAGGGACAAAGTGTGATAGAAAGGGTCCTTGACCAGCTTCGTTCAGGCGATAAGGGACGGTATGGTATTACCTTCATGTCCGAAAGTGACGTTTGGGCAGGGATCACCTAACGACCTTTTTTAATTTTTTTTTTATCACCCTAACGACGAATTGGCGTGATCTCTGAACGAACGTCTACTGTTGGCGATAATAAATGGCACACACACGGACACGATATAGGCCGAAACAACTGACTTAAAACACATCGGGCCTGGTGGGTTGGGAGCCGCAATCGCACGTGTTACCCAGAATAAAATATCAGTGCGGTCATCGAAACCTGTTCTTACCATAGGGCTGGTCAGCCGATTAAGACTTAAGTAATAAGCCAGCAGATTGATGGTGTTGATTCAACCAGATAGGCAGCCTCTGGGAAATCAAATATGTGAGATTTGCCACATGCTTGCATCCTTGGGTGAATCTCCATATAAATAGTTGTACAGTTGTCTGGTTAAAAATGGCCAACAATAGCATGGGTTTTATAAACAAAGATGTATAGCCAGTTATTTTTAGACCTTTAGTTACCCTTATTAAATATATTTTTAATTAATAATCTAAGTACGTGATAAAAAAAAAAAAGATATAATATAAAAAATAAAATATAGATATCTAGATCATCTACTTTTCGCATACCACATCTATACTACTAGGTTTATATCAATTTCTCCTGTTCAAAAATGTATCAGTGATCTTAAATAGTACTTTGCAATAAAGTTGAGCAAAGGGTTAAAGGTAAAGATGGTTTCCATGACAGTTGCACTATTTATAGTATTTAGATTATGTTACATAGCAGTTTTAATAGCTGTTTAGTTTTCTATTGTAGCTCTTATGTAATTTTTGGCCTTTTTAACTTTTGTTATTATAAATGAAATATGCAATTAAAATTGATGAAAATGTAAATAATATTTTCTCCAATTATTAATAAAAAAAAAAAAAGCACATTAGTAACATAGTAACAGTAATAGTAATTAAGGTTGAATAAAGACATTCGTCCATCAAGTCCAACCTATTCACTTTTTGTTTTTTTTTTTAACCCTACCTAACAGTTGATCCAGAGGAAGGCACAAAAAAACCCGCTAAAAAAGGGGGGAAAAAATTCCTTCCGACTCAAACGGCAATCGGAAAGTATCCCTGGATCAACCAGATCTATATGCATTAATACCAGTAATTCTCAATATTTTTTAGTTTTAGAAACTATCCAGGCCTTTTTTAAAGTTATTCAATGAACTTGCCATTAACACCTCTGCTGGAAGACAGTTCCACAGTCTTCACCGTTCTCACTGTAAAGAAACCCTCCTAACTGAAGATGAAATCTTTTCTTCCAACCTTAAAGGATGTCCACGAGTCCTCTGATATGACTATTAGTGAACAATGCACCAGAGAGTTCACTGTATGGGCATTAATATATTTGGATAATTATCATGTCCCCACGCAACCGCGCTTCTCCAATGTAAACAGCCCTAACTTGTCTAATCTGCCTGCATATTCAAGCCCCCCCATTCCCCTTATTAATTTAGTTGCCCTTCTTGAACTGCTCAATTCAAGATGTCCCTTTGTATATGGATATCCAAAACGCACGCATATTCCAAATGTGGCCTTACCAGTGCCTTGTAAAGAGGGAGAATAATATTTTTCTCTCTGATTCCATTCCCCTCTTTATACAAGACATATCTTGCAGCTCTAGCTGTTGCTACTGGCATTGTTTGCTACAGCTAAGTCTGTTATCTACCAGAAACCCCAAATCTTTTTCCATTCAGATGCACTTAACACAGAGTTATTTATGGGTTAGGTGGCAAGGGATTATAAATCCCAAATGCATCACCTTACATTTATCAACATTGAATCTCATCTGCCATTTGCTGCCCATTTTGATAATCTATCTAGGTCTGCTTGCAGCACTTGCACATCATTGGAAGTTTCCAAAGCTCTGCATAATTTAGTGTCATCAGCAAACACAGAGACCTCTCTCAATGCCCCCTTCTAAGTCATTTATAAACAGATTAAACAGAAGCGGCCCCAGTACAGAAACTGAGGAACTCCGCTTAGAACTTTAGCCCACATAGATGTAGCTCCTTAACCACCACTCTCTGTTTGCGGTCCAATACAACAGTTCTCCTCCATGAACAAATGTTTTCTTCAAGGCCAACAGTCCTCAGTTATACATTAGTCGCTTATGTGGCACAGTATCAAAGGCTTTTGCAAAATCCAAATATACCACATCCACAGCTGTGCCTGAATCTAACTTCTTACTACTCTTCATAAAAACCAATTAAATTTGTCTGGCCTGATCTATTCTCATAAATCCATGCTGACTACTACTAATAAGATGATCTCTGGAGACAAAGTCAAGGATATGATCCCTTAACAAAGTTCCATCACTTCCCTACCACATGATGTTAGGCTTACAGGTCTATAGTTACCAGGCTGTGAACGACTACCTTTTTTGAATATTGGTATACATTGGCTTTTTCCAATCAGCGCACATCCCCAGACAAAGCGAATCTGAAAAAATGAGACACAGTGGTCTTGCTAAACTGAACTAAGCTCTTTTAAAATCTAGGATGCACATCCATCTGGTCCTGGCGCTTTATTGATATTAACTTTGTCTAATTGATTCCGTACCATATCCTCTGTTATCCAATGTGAAAACTCTTCATTTTCCCTGCACATTGTTACAATCCCTACTGTAAGGATTCTCAACAGTAAAAACCGATGTAAAAAAACGGTTTTAGCAGATTAGCCTTTTCGGCATCCTCTACAACAACACCTCAGCTCCATTATTAATGGTCCCACATTCTCAGTCCTCATTTTTTACCATTTATATACTTAAAACGATATAGATAGATAGCAGAGATAAATAGATAGAAATATAGATAGACAGATAGCAGAGATAGATAAATATCAGAGATAGATAGATAGATAGAAGCAGAGATAGATAGGACAGATATAAGAGATAGATATATAGCAGAGGTGTAGATAAGATAGATAGATAGCAGAGATAGATAGATAGCAGAGATAGATTAGATAGATAGTAGAGATAGATAGATAAATTAGATAGATAGCAGAGATAGATAGATTAGCAGAGATAGATAAATATCAGAGAGATAGAAGATAGCAGAGATAGATAGATAATAGTGATAGATAGATAGCAAAGATAGATAGATAGATTGCAGAGATAGGTAGATAGATAATATAGATAGATTAGATAGATAGCAGAGATAGATAGATAGATAGATAGATACACAGATAGAAGGAGATAGATAGATAGCAGGATAGATAGATAGATAGATTGCAGAGATAGATAAATATCAGATAGATAGATAGCAGAGATAGATAGATAATAGAGATAGATAGATAATAGCGATAGATAGATAGATGAGATAGATAGATAGCAGAGATAGATAGATAGATAGATAATAGCGATAGATAGATAGATAGATAGATAGATAGATAGATAGCAGAGAAGATAGATAGACAGATAGCAGAGATAGATAGATAGCAGCGATAGATAGATAGATAGATAGATAATATCAGAGATAGATAGATAGACAGATAGAAGAGATAGATAGATAGCAGAGATAGATAGATAGATAATATAGATAGATAGATAGATAGATAGATAGATAGATAGATAGCAGAGAGAGGTAGGTAGATAGAAAGATGATAGATAGTTAGATAAATAGATAGATAGATAGATAGATAGATAGATAGATTAGATAGTAGTAGATAGATAGTGGATGGACAGACAGAACAGACAGAGATAGATAGATAGATAGAGATAGATAGATAGATAGATAGATAGATAGATAGCTAGCAGAGATAGATAGATAGTTAGACAGACAGAGATAGCAGAGATAGATAGATAGATAGCAGAGTAGAATAGATAGCAGAGATAGATAGATAAGATAGATAGATAGATAGATGATAGATAGATAGATAGATAGATAAGATAATAGATAGATAAGATAGATAGATAGCAGAGATAGATAGATAGCAGAGATAGATAGATAGCAGAGATAGATAGATAGACAGATAGAAGAGATAGATAGATAGCAGAGATAGATAGATAGATAGATTAGCTAGATAGCAGAGATAGATAGCAGAGATAGATAGATAGATAGATAGCAGAGATAGATAAATATCAGAGAAGATAGATAGATAGTTAGCAGAGATAGATAACAGAGATAGGTAGATAATAGCGATAGATAGATAGCAGAGATAGATAGATAGATAGATATATAATATAGATAGATAGATAAGATAGCAGAGATAGATAGATAGATGAGATAGATAGATAGCAGAGATAGATACACAGATAGAAGAGATAGATAGATAGATAGATAGCAGAGATAGATGATAATATAGATGATAGATAATAGATAGCAGAGATAGGTAGGTAGGTGATTATAGAAGATGATAGATAGATAGATAGATTAGATAGATAGCAGAGATAGATAGATAGATAGCAGAGATAGATAAATAGCAGATATAGATAGATAGATAATATAGATAGATAACAGAGATAGATAGATGGATAGATAGATGGATAGATAGATAGAAGAGATAGATAAATAGCAGAGATAGATAAATAATCTATATAATTATATATAATCTATATATAAAATAAATAGATAGATAGCAATAGATAGATAGTGATAGATAGATAGACAGATAGAAGAGATAGATAGATAGATAAATAGATAGATAAATATCAGAGATAGATAGATAGACAGACAGATAGAAGAGATAGATAGATAGATAGCAGAGATAAATAGATAGATAATATAGATAGACAGATAGCAGAGATAGATAAATATCAGAGATAGATAGAAAGATAGATAGCAGAGATAGATAGATAGACAGATAGAGAGAGATAGATAGATTAGATAGTAGTAGATAGATAGATGGATGGACAGAGAGACAGCGATAGATAGATAGCAGAGATGAAGATAGTAAAATTCAGAGATAGATAAATATCAGATATAGATAGATAGACAGATGAGAGAAGATAGGATAGATATGCAGAGGTAGATAGAGAAGATAGATAGATAACAGAGATAGATAGATAGCAGATAGATAGATAGATAGATAGATAGATAGATGCAGAGATAGATAGATAGATAGCAGATAGATAGATAGATAGCAGAGATAGATAGCAGAGATAGATAGATAATAGTGATAAAAAAATAGCAGAGATAGATAAATAGCAGATATAGTAGATAATATAGATAGATAACAGAGATAGATAGATGGATAGATAGATAGATAGCAGAGATAGATAGATAATATAGTAGATTAGATAGATAGAAGAGATAGATAAATAGCAGAGATAGATAAATAATCTATATAATTATATATAATCTATATAAAATAAATAGATAGATAGCAATAGATAGATAGTGATAGATAGATAGACAGATAGAAGAGATAGATAGATAGATAATATAGATAGATAAATATCAGAGATAGATAGACAGACAGACAGATAGAAGAGATAGATAGATAGATAGCAGAGATAAATAGATAGATAATATAGATAGACAGATAGCAGAAGATAGATAAATATCAGAGATAGAAAGATAGATAGCAGAGATAGATAGACAGATAGAAGAGATAGATTAGATAGTAGTAGATAGATAGATGGATGGACAGAGAGACAGGAGATAGATAGATAGCAGAGATAGATAGATAGCTAGCAGAGTAGATAAATATCAGAGATAGATAGATAGCAGAGATAGATAGAAGTAGAGAGATAGTATATAGCAGAGGAGAGATAGATAGATGAGAGTAGATAGTAGTCATAGAATAGAGAGATAGATAATAGTAGATAGAATAGATAGATAGCAGAGATAGATAGATTAAATAGATATCAGAGATAGATAGATAGCAGAGATAGATAGATAATATAGATAGATTGATACTAGCAGAGATAGGTAGGTAGATAGAAAGATGATAGATAGATAGATAGATAGATAGGTAGATAGATAGATAGATAGATGGACAGACAGACAGAGATAGATAGATAGATAGCAGAGATAGATAGATAGATATATAGATAGATAGCAGAGAGAGATAATAAGATAGATTAGATAGACAGATAGAAGCGATAGATAAATAGCAGAGATAGATAAATAATCTATATAATTATATATAATCTATATAAATAATATATAATCTAGAAATAGATTAGGGCCTGCTGAAAGATAGATAGATAGCAATAGATAGATAGATAGACAGATAGAAGAGATAGATAGATAGATAGATAATATAGATAGATAAATATCAGAGATAGATAGTAGATAGATAGACAGACATAGAAGAGATAGATAGATAGATAGATAACAGAGATAAATAGATATAAGATAGACAGTAGCAGAGATAGATAAATATTCAGAGATAGAAAGATAGATAGCAGAGATAGATAGATAGATAGAAAGAGAGATAGATAGATTAGTAGTAGATAGATAGATGGATGGACAGAGGACAGAGATAGATAGATAGCAGAGATAGATAGATAGACAGATAGAAGGATAGATAATAGCAGAAGGTAGATAGATAGATGATAGATAACAGGCTATAGAAGCAGATAGATAGATAGATAGATTAGAAGATAGAGATAGATAGATAGCAAAGATAGATAGATAATATAGATAGATTGATAGCCTCGCAGAGATAGGTAGGTAGGTAGGTAGGTAGAAAGATGATAGATAGATAGATAGATAGATAGATGGACCGACAGACAGAGATAGATGGATAGATAGCAGAGATAGTAGATAATATAGATGGATAACGAGATAGATGGAATAGTAGGATAGATAGATAGATAGATAGATAGCAGAGATAGATAATATAGATAGATTAGATAGACAGATAGAAGAGATAGATAGATAGCAGAGTAGATAGATACATAATATAGATAGATAGATAGATAAATAGCAAAGATAGATAAATAATCTATATAATTATATATAATCTATATATAAAATATATAATTAGATAATAGTTAGGGCCCCTGCTTAAAGATAGATAGGTAGCAATAGATAGATAGCGATAGATAGATAGACAAGATAGAAGAGATAGATAGATAGATAATAGAGATAGATAAATATCAGAGATAGATAGATAGACACAGATAGAAGAGATAGATAGATAGATAGCAGAGATAAATGGATAGATAATATAGATGCAGATAGCAGAGATAGATAAATATCAGAGATAGAAAGATAGATAGCAGAGATAGGTAGATGACAGATAGAAGAAATAGATAGATTAGATAGTAGTAGATAGATAGATGGATGGACAGAGAGACAGAGATAGTAGATAGCAGAGATAGATAGATAAATATAGAGATAGATAAATATCAGATATAGATAGTAGACGAGAGAGGAGATAGATATATAGCAGAGGTAGATAGATACGATAGATAGATACCAGAGATAGTAGAGTAGCAGATAGATAGATAGATAGATAGATATAGATAGGATAGCTAGATAGCAGAGATAGATAGATAGATAGCAGAGATAGATAGCAGAGTAGATAGTAATAGGATAAAAAAATAGCAGAGATAGATAGTGATAGATAGATAGATAATATAGATAGATTAGATAGATAGCAGCAGAGATAGATAGATAGCAGAGATAGATAGATAGATATATAGATAAATAGCAGAGATAGATACACAGATAGAAGAGTAGATAGTAGCAGAGATAGAAGATAATATAGATAGATAGATAGCAGAGATAGGTAGGTAGGTAGATAGAAAGAATGATAGAAAGACTAGAATAGATAGATAGAGTAGATAGATAGATGGACAGACAGAAGCGATAGATAGATAGATAGATAGATAGATAGATAG